>JAZGTJ010002587.1:0-41187 GCA_036877575.1 Botia almorhae
TAATAGCAGGATGAGTTACCCTGTGTGTGCTGTTGTGTGAATGCACCCTAAACAACAGCAGAGGACTGCTTCAGGAGTGTGTTTGTCAAATATACAGCTTCTGTACAACCTAATCTAAGTGATTTTTATTCCTTTGCAATTATTCCTTCAATCCAAAGTGACCAGTCTTCATTTCTATAGACAAAAGTGACTTACATGTGTACTTCACAACTGCAGAGCATAACAAGCAATTTATCATAATTCAACAATATTCATATTATACAATGTCAAGGTAACAATACAAGCAAGAGTAATACACAAGCTAGAGCAGAAGTGACATTCAGAAAAGAGAGAGTAATAGTTATTCTTCCAGAAGCTGCAGCTGTCAGACCTGACTGAAGTGAATGATGTCAGAGGTTTTTGTTTAAGGTAATTGTTGCACACAGCATGCAGTTGTAGTGCAGTGTTGGTTTGTGTCAGGCTCAGCTGAAGGAGGCTGTTTTACTGCAAGATGATTTAGATCTGGAGAGGAAGAGAAGGGGGACCGAGGCTCTCTTACAGAGTATTGGCATCACGCCAGATGTGCCTGTGGGTAAGTCACCTACACATCCACAGACTTTAATTACACACAAAAATAGAAGAAGCTTTCTCAAAATTAAAAGCTCTATTGGTTACCATACGTTTTTTCTGGGAGTCAGAGTGCACACGTTTCCCCTATGCAGTGAAAAGATGTTTACAGGCTGTGACTGTGAGCACTTCCAACAGGGCTGCACAATATGTATAAAGTATCAAAATATTGCACGTGCACGTCACAGCGGTTTGAAATAGCTGAATGATTTAATACATCAGTTTGTCAGTTTAGGTTGATGCGGACAGCAGAGAGACGATAACAGAAGATGTGAACAGAATGTGTTGGTTATATAATTTTCAATTTGTAAATAAATTTTAATATTTGAATTGATTTGACATATTTAAAGCATTGTAATATCACATACCAATTTCACTTTCTACTATGTTTTCACTATGTTTTCACTACTATGTTTTTAAAGTTATGTCTATAAAATAATTATTACTTTTGAATGGACATAAATTCTTCTTAAAAAGTCTACATGTTCTCTCCACAATTTTATTCATGTTTTCTGTACAACATTTGCTGTGCCATGATTAAACTGCTGATCTGTCTGATCTATCCTAAATCCAGGACCTAAATCATGTCATATAAATAAGTGGACTGTAATGGTTCCCAATGTTTCATTTAGTCATTTCCTGCCTTTGCTCTTGTTCTGTGAGTCCAAACTGTGTTTACTACCAGCAGACGAAGAAACTCAGTGTTGTGTACTTCACTGACTGGACGCAAGGGGGCGTACGTGTTCCACAGGAAATTTGATGTGTACCGGACACTTACAGGAAAATTTTGTCAAGGTCAGGCACTTGGTTTATTGGGTTTTAATTAGTTATAGGACATATAAATGTTTAAATGTTAGGCTAAAATGTTGTCATGCTGGTTAAACTGCTATGAAAACGATGTAAATCAGTACAAACCGAAAATCAGCCTACGTCATAGACATCTTTCTTTGTGCTCCTTAAAAAAACATTAAACAGCATTAATCCAGTATCCAGTAACCTGAAATTTAAAGCTTCTGGACAGAGGCCACATGTACTGTAAAATAACTATTACACATGAATGCAGTATAATAACAATGTCTATGCAAACAATTCAAATGATACAGTTTAATAATTAATAAACTCTTTCAGATTACATCTCTAAAAAAGATGAACTAAAAACATAATTACATGTTACTGTCTGAAGATGATGTGATAAACTGTACTGTGTGAATTTGAGGGTCAGTGACTTCTTGTAGCCAGTATAAATCACCTTGACTTCAAGAGTTCACTTGACTACAACAGTCACTGCAGAAATGGCTCTGTCAAGCAGTTCGATCTGGCAAGCATCATTTGTTTGCAGATGCCACTTTGATTGTTAATATAGAGACATTCATACATTGAATATCTAAGTTCTTTCTGGTGATGTTTCATCTCTTTCATTTTAGTCTCTGCACCCATGTCTCCCACAGCCACAAATCTGTGAGGCAGGACGTCAAGACTCAGGAGATGGTGCCACTGGACCCAGGTATTATCTCTCTCACACACACTCTGCTGAATGAATTCATTGCTGGAAAACCCCTCAGAAAAGAGTTTTGGTTAGAAAAGAATATTGATTAAATATATTGAAGATATTGTTTTTTCCAAAATGTTGTGTGCTGCCTACCTAAACTTAAAGTTGTCTTAAAGGTAAACAGTTAATTATGCTGGTGGTAGAATATCTTCTAAATCTTCTTGTAGTCTGTGTGAAAGGCAGCTTTGCATTGCCATTTCCAAAATTCCTCTTCTCATATCATTAAACATCAGCAATGTTTCGATTGGCAGTAATTGTGCCACTTTAAGTACCAGTTTCATTTTCAAAATCTACAACCAAATTTATTGTCACTTTTGTTGCATCACACCACTGCTGTACTGCGTATCTGTCAGAGGATAACTGAGAACATCATAGAACATGACACAGTCTGTAATTGAATCTGCATCTCTCACATGAGCAGGCCACAGCTCCGACTAGTGCAACATGAATATAAATGTATATAGAATAAAAGAGATTTAGTCCATGCAAGACTTGACACAAGAGTGACACAGAGCTGCTGTGAGGAGTGTTTAACCTCCAATTATAGGAGGAAAACACATACACACACACTAACAGATTCCCCGGGGGATCCGTGTCCACTCATATCCCACATCACTCCACCACTTCCTACACACATGGAGGTCATGTTACCAACATCAAAAACACACACACATACACTTCCATACTCCCACTTAACACACGCATTAAACTAGAACAACAGCTAGCATCATGCATCAAATACATTATTTAAACTTTAGAACAGACAATTGCTTTTAAAACAGCACCACATGGTTCTGTTTTTATGTTATTTTTGTTTTGTGTGTGTTGAATATTTTCTGTCTTTGTCTCTAGCCTGTTTACTCTTGGAATTCATGTTTGTGATCACAGTCTGATCCATCAGATTGATTCATCATCCAGTCTGAACTCGGTCTGTTTACATTTGTCCAAATCACATAGCTTCTGTATCCAGATAACTGATTGGATTTGGTTTCCTAATAGTTCATTTAAAAGTATAGTTTACCCAAAAATGAAAATTCCTTAAGTCTTTACTCACTCTCGTGTCATTCCAAACATGTATGAATAATTTGCTTCTAAGGAGCACAAAAAAAGAAATTTTGAAGTACATTGGTAGCCAAACAACAGTGGCATTCGTTGACACCAAACCACAGACACACTTCCTATTTCCCTGTTTCACAGACGATAAAGGTTTGGAATAAGGGTGAGTAAATAATAACTCTCCCTTTAAGTCAGGAAACAAATAGCATAATGCAAAGAAAACCTTCATGTGAAATGCTAGGGTGTGTAAAAAAAACATTCTTCAATCACAGAGCTGATAGTGGCGATATAAATTATATTTCTGCTTAAATGGCATATTTTTAACATTATAAAGAAATATATATGAGTGTGCAATATACATGAGTGTGCAACTGTTGCCAGTGGTAGGAAGAGAATTGCATATTTAGCTATGCGTAAAGACCTTTTCACATTAAGCATAACGTGATAAAGCATAATAATAATAGTGGGTGTGGTTTATGTGACATCAGCCTGTGAGTGCATTGAGGTGACACTGATATCTGATCTCGATCTGATCCTGACTACTTCAGGATCAGGACAAGCAGTTCAAAACACATTCTCATCACAAACACATTTACACTTGTCTTTTCAATGCCAATATAGACAACAGCCATGTGGTTTTGCATCTCAATGCAAGACTCTAGGTTAGCAACAGCTGTAATAAAACACTTTGTTTATTGACAGCTTAATTTTTTTGTAATTAAATGCTGATTCACTTGATGGAATATTAGCCTTATTGATGGTGGGTCTTTCAACTTCTGTATCTTGTTTTGTTCCATTTGAAAGGTGTAAGTTTTACATATGTGTTCTAAACCACTAAGTCATTTTACTGGCTGAGCATCCTGTATACATCTCAAAACAATGGCCCATTCAAGACACACAATACCTGAACTTTACTCCTGCCAAACTACATTAGCATGCAGAAGTTTAGGAGACCCATACTCGTACAAGTTATTATAGATGAGCAGTGTTAGCCACCTTCAGTTTTTAGTGTTCGAGACATTAAGAGTTTTGCTGCTCAGTATTAGCATCATCACAGAAGTGGATTTCACTATATTAGCACATAGCACAGGAATAGAACAATGAATTTATATATTAGTTTGGCAGAGAAAGTGATATAGCCATTTACAAATCATATATCAATCCGATCAACATGCAAAGTTGCTACCTGCTAAACAATGTTTACATTTTATAACAATCTTTCTCTCTCTGCACCTCTCTCTCTTTTTCTCTCACTGTGTCTGGTGGCTGTGATACTAACAGGACTCTGGAAATCTGACCCCTCTACTGTTCTGCTTCACTCTGAGCTGAGGTACTGCATTTCTGCTCTCATTTCTCCTTCATTTCTGCTTTTTTAAACCTCTTATAATAGAACAACCTACATGTGTTCAGACATTAATCACAACACTGACATGGAAACAAACTCAACCAGTTTGCAAAAACTTGTAATGTGAGCACAACACATTTAAACCTTGTTAACACAATGTAAACACCTGGAAGTTTGTATTCACTACCAGTCAAAAGTTAGACACCTGTGCATCCTTTTGTACTTTTAGAATATTAGTAAATTCATTGTGATGACACTGTAAAACAAACTGTGGTTTATTAAGTATTCTTGGCTGTTATTAAAGTCTGTAAAATGTATTTATTGTCACCCACTGTATATGTGGAATGATATCTGATGACTGTTATTTATATGTGATTGCTTAGACGTGATCCACTGAAGCTCGCTATGGCAAAGGTGACGCACATGGATTCCCCCCCCCAAGAGGTTGTGTCTAACACCAAAGAGACACAGACACCCACGATGACAGATCAGAAAGACGGTGAGTTCAGTTGTGATCATACAAATACACACACGTGCACACAAACACATGCAGGTCCATTTGAGCTTACAAATGCCAGCATTTGTTTATTCTAATTGAAGCTGTGTACAGTTACAGTACATTCAGGATCGCACAATATTGCAAAATATCAAAATCTGATCTAAGTCTTCTGACTTGCAGAAATTTATATATACAGATATTTGATGCATATTCAAAATATATATACTTACATCAAATATTATATAAATGTATCTGTATTTATATTTCAACGTTGCTCACAAACCGATTGAGTGCTAGAAACAGACTATAACAGTAAAGCTGCAGATCGCGCTAGAAAGAAGCAACGCTCAGTACCACACAGAGTGATCAGAGCCCAGCATGACAGACACGTCAATCATAGCAGACTCTGAGTGACACTGCTTTTCAGTTAGAGCCCAAGCCTCTCATCTGAGGGCTGTTCGTGTGTGTGTAAGAGTGTGTGAAAGAGAGAGAGAGCCCCTCTTTAGAAATGATCTGACTGTAGTAAACATGAAGATGAAAGCTGAGGGAAAATTGCAGAGACTCAAGAAACATAAGTCATCAAGGCAAGCTTAAACTCACATACATCCGTTTACAGAGAGAGAGAGAGTGCAGAAAATTTTTTCAGTAGGTTAGAGATGTGAGTGTGTGTCCAAAGACAGGTCAGAATCTGTAAATGCTGTTTAGTCCTTTTATGTGTCATTTTCTGTGCATGTCTGTTAAAAGCTGTGTGACCTTCCCATTCATGTCAAACACACAGCTGTGTGTGTTTGTGTGTGCTGATGCTGATTCTGCAGATAATGAGTGGTCATCGTAATGAAAGTTTTCTAGACATGAAAGTTCTTATCAGTAAATCTGTTAATAAATCAGTATCATTCAGACAATTTTATTTATTGCCATTGATCTGACTAGGCCCACTGCAAGCAGTTTTTTTTTTTTTTTACAATTAATTAGCACGGTATCTTAGCATATGTAACACAGTGTATAATATATATACACCACATATTTTTTAATGGTTATACATTAACACCAGAATGTATAGTCTGAAAAAATATGTGTAAATGTTGTACTAGATATTTTCTGCAGACTGTCCAACAGACCCCCACACCTTAAACACACACACCTTCCCTCTCTCTCTCTCTCTCTCTCTCTCTCTCTCTCTGTCTCTCTCTCACTCTCACACACACACACTCACTCTCTCTCACTCTGCCACTCTCTTACTCTGCCACTGTGTAATCATTTCATCAACTTGCACACACCCCTATATCTCCTGCAGCACATAACAAATCGCTGTGGGTGACATTGGGAGGCTTTCCTATCTCTCTCTCTCACTCTCATTTGTTAAAATTCTAGTGATGACCTACTCTACCAATAATCCTGAATTCAGGAAGAATATTCTGGACATGTATTTGAAATGTATTTACAGTTTCAAATGTTGACAGCCAATTGCAAATCATATTTTTCTGTAATCTGTGGTGAATTTCAAGTGTGTCTGTAAAGGGCTGAGCACCATGACCTAATCATATAATCATAATCATACATTTATCAATATATGGTTCATTTATTAGGTAGACACTTTATCCAAAGTGACATGCAGTACATTCAAGGTATGCTGTACATTTTATAAGTGTGTGTGTTACCTGTAAAACCACTCAATCAGAAAATTGTGTGCTACCTGTGAAAACACAAACCTCACCGGAAGTGTTCAACAGTGACCATTAACTCCCATGAGTCAGTCTCCCTGCACTCTCAGACAATAATGTGTGTTTGTAAATGTTTGAATAATATGCAATGAAATAACATACTGCCATCTGGATGGTTTTCCAACTGGAAGGAGAGCCCAGGGCAGACCCTGAACACACTGGAGGGATTCTGTCTCTGCAGGCAAATGGTTTGTTTGTGCGTGTGGAAATCACTCTCATTACCCTGCTATTCTCGGCTCTTCCTGCTGTGGCTCTGAGGGTTGCGAGTGTATGAAATTAAATTAAAGGTGATTGTTTTAATTGCCCTTGAGCTCAGAGGAGGGTTAATATCCTATGCTAATTATGTGCAGCCTCTCGTATGGAGAGCATCTCTCTCAAAGTGAGGAACCCTCAGCCCAACTCTCCACAGAAACCAGCATCACTAAATGAAAACTATTGTCTATCATCTCCTAAACACATGTATTTCATCATTCATCAGCTATCTGTAAATGATGTGTGAATACACAATTATTTATAGGGATAATAAAAATCCTGCTGCACTTTTCTTTTCAGTATGTGTTTTATAAATTTGTTCTGTCCCAAACAGCTTGTGTGGATCTTTACTGAAAGGTAAAGAGAGATGATTGAAACCATTGTCAGGTGCAAACAGAAATGCATAAGTCTGTCTTAGATGTTAACCACATGTTTACCACGGCAGTATTTAACAAAATAATTGGCTTTTTTAGTGAATCACGCAGTCCTACCCAGAGGAAAATTGTATTTCTCAGAGGTTGCTCTTTGAAACCCTAGGAGATTTGATGGTGATCTTAGTTGTGTTTCATTTAAGTATCAAATTTGTGTCTAATGTTTCTTCTAAAATTGCTTACAAGGAATAAAATTAAAAACGAATTAGTTAAGATACATTGAGTATGGAGCTGCAAAATTAATTAGTGTAGATGGTAGCTGAAATTATCTGGATTTGGTGAAAATACAAAATTTTACAAAATTCTATACGATTCCCATAATTGTAGGCCAAAATCTGTAGTCGCTGGTTTGACATGTTCATCAACAGCTGATTAATGGCCATTGCAAACATATTTTTGGCAGTGTCAGAGGATTTAAGACTTTCCTGCAGTGTGACTTCTGTGACGACCATCAAACCAAGAACCAGTAAGAGCATCGAACCTGATGATGCAGTTTGCACAGCAACTTTAAACCACCGCAGGGAAAATATCGTCCTTTTCTTTTTTTAATTTAGGTAAATCATGAACAAAATTAACACTACAGATGTACAGATGTTTTTGTTGGCTGTTAGCTAAAAACAAAGCTCGGCTTTAGGAGAAATATCTGAGACACAGGAGACTTAAGAAGATATTTTCATTTGCTCTCTGTTTAATCTCACTGCTGTCTAGGTGAAATAATTGCAATATTAAAGAGATTTCATCTGTGTTTTTCCCTATGGGTAGTGCCCATGAAGCCCAAAAATCATTTTAAAGATTGTTAATTTTAAGCATTGCTTATTGAGTGTGCATGCTGTCAGTGTCGATTTGATGTTTTTTAAATGCTGTTCAAACATTAGAATGTGCCACTGATGCCCACACATGCGTCAAATTTTAACGTTAGTTTTCTAGCTAATGCTAAGTTGCAGATGTTGCCCAACTTTCAAATGTGTCTGTTGTGTTGAACACTGAACTTTATTGACCGGAGTGCTAATCAAATGTCCCAATGTGTCTGTGATGCCTTAAAATACTGTCTAGATGGACATACGTAACAATAGATCTGGAGACACAGCCACAATGTTGGTTTGTATTAAATGTTTTCTATCAGAACTTCCTATGTGCTCTCTCTGGGGGGGACTGCACATGGGTCTTTATTTCAGTTTGTCAATGAAAAAGCTCATCACAAACAGCCTGTTTATTCAGTCCTACAGGAGCGCTGGAGCTGTGTTTTGACGTCTGAGTTTGCTCAGACCTTTTCACAAACACAAACGTGGAAGTCAGCGTTCAGAGATCTGCGAGTGTCTGACGGACTCGCTGCACCTGCAGAGGACATCAAAGATCATTAGTGTTGTTCTTGAACAACCTCTGACCCCATGGGGTGCTTGCATTAATACATTATCCTTTGACAAAGTCTCCCGATTACTGGCCTCTCTTGCTCTGCTTACACCCTCCCCCAACAAAAAGCTTTTATTCTTAAGGGATACAAAAGCTATAATTGCTGCTGCTTTGAGACGAGGTGTCGATGGGAAGGAAATCTGCCATCAGGGTGAATTCTGTTAAATGTTTCTCTCTCTCTCTGTGGGGTCACCAGGATCACTTGCTTTTCTCCAAATGGGCATTTTTGCTGGCAGGTGCATTACACCCCTTATTTTTAGATTGTCTTTCGGCAGCTAATGCCTGGCAGGTTGATTGCTCTGGTCTGGCTGGCGGAGAAAGGGCCGCACTGTGTTCGGGCCCCAACTGAAAGACACTGATTACTGTTTTCCTCCGAGCCTGATTGAGGCCCTTGAAAGGAAAGATTTTAACCTTCTCTCCTTTCTGAGTATGCGCCCGGTGCGGCAAGATGGTTGTGTCATCAGAACAACTCCATAAACTCATCAGAGCGAAGCACCCTTCTCTCTCTCGCTCGCTCTCTCTCTCTCACTGTCTCTCTCACTCTCTCTGTCTCTCTCTCTTCAGTCTATCCTGAGAGAGCCATGGACACTTTTCTCATAGAATCTGACAGATGACATTATCATTTTAAGTTTTTGTGATCATGCAAAAAATGTATGCCATTAACAAGAGTATAATGAAGAAACCTCAAAAAATGAATATCCTGTTATCATTTACTCTTGCATTGTTCCAAATCTATATGACTGCCCCTAAAGAATATATTTTCCATACATTTAAAGTCATTGGGAACTGAGTCTGTTCTAAAATGACAAAAAAGCAGTATTGAATATCATAATTCTGCTTATGAAGTGTCACATTAAATTTTGGGAGACATACTGTATTACAAGCTGTTAATCTTCCCCATTGCTAAAGATTTGGAAATTGACTATGAAAGTTTTATGAATTACAAAAAACTCTGCACCAGCATCATTTGATGCCATTGTTGGCATTTTTTCCCACATTTTGGATCTTGACAGGCTTGGTTACCATTCACTTTCACTGTTTGGGGAACAGTGACCAGGTATTAAGTAATAAGTGTGTAAAACAATATCAGGGTGAGTAAATTAAAACTGAATTTTGGATGAACTGTTTCTTTCAGTTTTCAAGTATTTGTTCAAGTATTGTACGAGATGAGCTGTGTGTGTGTCTTATAGCTGGTCAGGGCAGAACACCAGGCAGGGTGTTCGGGGGATGAATAGCGTGCTCTGGACCCCCTGCTGACTTCCTAATTGCACAGACTTGTGTATCCTTAGAGTCTTGAGTAGAGCAGTCAAGCAGAAAGCCCTGTGCCATCCCTGTGCCACCACACACACAATCAGAGCCAAACCATCTGCCTGATACACAACTGTCAGCTGTCTGGCCATTGGCACCTGCTGGCCCTGCATGTGCGGGACGCTCTGTTGAATAGTCTCTGCCTCAGTTAAAGCAGGATTCTCTCGAGTGGGCTGTAGGTTAAGACCTTTGTGATGTCGAAGCCCCTATAGAGATGTTTTAAACACAGTGTGGGTTGTTTTTATGAATCTTAACAGCCTCACAGGCTGGTTCAGGTTCAGGTAACTGTGTTAGTTCGTCATTTATTCAGTTGATAATAAAAAAAAGAGTATTATGGAGAATTGTCTATTTACAGTCCTGGTTGTGGTAATGGAGGAACAGGGTGTACAGTTTACCAAATGCCATGTTATGCCATGTCATCCATGTTAAAAAAATAACTCTGTAAAAAGTAACACAGATTGCAGTAGAGTGGCACAAGTTCCAGATAGTAACTTTAAAAAACACTGCCTTTGTGTGTACACCCATGAAAAGCAATGTGTTCAGTTTTCAAAGATCTGCGCTTCTTGTCCATTGTGCAACCCATTCCTGTCCCTTTACACTGTCATTCAGTCAAGTTGCTGAACACTGAATAGGTCACATGTTAATGTGCTTATGATTGTGATGTCACAGTCACAGAAATGTCTGAGCAAGGCGTTTGTAAAAGCTAAAGATGTTTGCAATCTTGTTTCAGAGGAAGAGGAGGAGGAAGAGACTCCTCCCCAACAGTCAGTGGTGGAGGCAGAGAAAGTAAAACCCATGGAGAAACAGGAAGAAGGTAAAACTTTTATGTTTATAAACATTCTTGTTTTGCATGTGTCTTTATAAAGTGTTAACACTCATATTTGATAAAAGCACTCTATGAAAGCGTTTTGTTTTATAGCCTATTTGGTATAACATTTTAGCATTATCTTGCTGATAACATTATGTAAGTGATAGTTGACAGCAGACTATAGAATCATTGATAAAATAATTGTGGTGTAATCCCATTGCCACCTCAAGCTTGCATTAAAATTTCAACCCCTCAGTAGTGAGGAATTATTTACTCCACCTTACCTTTACCATTGTTATCAAGCATTTTTTTACATTTCTGTGAAGAACTGCTTGTATGCTTACTGCGGACAATTAAGATTTTTAAAGTCAATTTAAAACTTAAATTCTATCAATTTTGTGGCAAAGCAGTATTGAAGAGTAATGTGGTGAACACCCCAGAACAACTTCATTGTCATATAATTATAGAAAGTGAATCAACACCTTCATAATGTGAATCAGTCTGTTAGAATCATGAAGTGATTCTGAATGCTGAAGTAAATGTTGTGAATGTTTGTGTGCAGCCCCCCCCCACGAGCTGACAGGGAGAGAAGTTACAGATTTTCCACTCTGAAGATTTCATGAACTTTTTCGAACACAGCACGCGCATCATTGAGCATGCTTTGTCTGAACACGTGGATGTTTTCTTCGACTACAGCGGCCAGGACATGGAGGAGGAGGAGGGGTAATGATCAGCCCTGCTCATAGAAAATCACAAACACTCTCAGCTGGAGAGCTTTGATCTGGCCTGTATGTATTCCTTATGTTTACCTTTGTGTGTGTGTGTTTAGAGAGATACAGGCTGTGGCCAGACTGTCTCTAAACAGGCAGTTTATTGATAAGCGCTGGTCCAAACAGTGAGTGGTCACCTGTCTGGATTGGTCCCAACAGGTTTGTGACCTCCTTATCTTTACATGTGAAGTCAGCTGTGTGTTAACCTGACTAGACTTAAACAGCAGTGTAATTAACTCTAATTTGATTGGACAGGCACTCGAGTTTCATGAGTGCTGATGTGTTCTCATCAATGACTTGTCATTTGACACATTGGCTTCTTTTAAAACTATATTGCTGTGTAATGCACTATACAGTCACTGTATTCTCTTAAACAACTGCAACCGTAAATAAGACTTTGAAACCACAAAAAAAATTGTGTCAAAACATGATTTACAATTTATGGATATATTTTAGGGTTTTATAATTTTTATTGTGGGCATTATGTATTATGTAATGTTTACTTTGGTTACAGCTATTTCTGACATTGGAGAAAAACAATCTCAGTGTGCATTACAAGATCTTGGTTGGTTCACCCCAAATTAAAATTTTGATATGTAAAACCCTCAGGCCATACAAGATGTTGATGACAATTGTTTTTTAGCAGAACAATAAAGAAGGTTTTTAACTGAAACTGTGGACCTTGGTGATTAACAGTGGAAGTCCTCAAATACCATTAGTTGGAGACCCAAAAAGAGGATACGGGCAGCACAAAAGTAATACCATTAATAAATTAAAAATAATTAGTAAGGTCTGGCATCTGAGGACTTTAATTTAATGAATTACTGAGGATCACTGTTTTTTACTAAAAATCGTCTTTACCGTTCTACTGAAAACAAATGTCACCTACATCTTGGCTATAGTGTTTATATTTTAATTTGTGAGTGAACTGTCCCTTCAGTAACACCTTACATAAACAGGCTCCAATTACAGTGATGCCAAATTATTCCATAATAAAATCAAATTGAGCAGGCTTATCTAAGCAGCGTTGGATATACTAAAACATGATGTTAAACTCACTCGAGTGTCCCCTGAATTTCACATTGGGCTAAAAACAAACCAAATGCTAAAGTTCATCTGAATATATTTTCAGTGTTTCAGAATGTATCGATTTTAAACCTTAAACCAACAAATATAAAAATAAAGATGAGTGTCACATTTTTTCTGTGTTTAGAGTTGCTTTTATAGGATGATTTCTTCTGCTCCAAACAGAAGCCCTGTGTGATGTGTTTGGAGTCTCTCTGTCTAGTTCTGTGTAATAAATCCAGTGTATAATCCTCTCAATTTCACTGCACATCATGTGTGTCTGCAGCACAAACGTGTTTCTCTGGGTGGTTTGCAGTTTCCTAGTGCTGTAATGTTAAATGAGAATTATGTTCTTACTCAAGCGTTTAGTTTCTACTGAGAGTGCTCGGAACTTTTAGCCGTGCCTGGGAAACTGCTTTTATATTGCAGCTAACCAACCTACAAATTACACCCATTTAAATGCGTGTGTGTCTCTTATTAAAGAGGTTAAAGACATATGTTTGTACTTGATTGAAATAGTAATTTACAAACTGTTTTTGTCATTTAATGCAATGGTATTTATACATTTAAAGGTGCCTTAAGTGTCCAAATACTTCATGAAGTCCCTATGTCTGTTCTAGTGTTGTCACGATACTGGAATTTCTAACTTCGATACGATACCTTGAAAAATATCGATATTCGATAATATTTTAGATACCACAAGGAAAAACTGCCACAACAGCTAACATGTACTATTGAATTTTTATTAACTAATGTTATCAAAGTTTAATAAATACTGTAACAAATGTATTGCTCATTGTTTATTTATGTTGGTTAATGCATGAACATGTATATGATAAACAGATTTTAATTTTGGATTCGCATATTTTCATTGATCAACGCACATTAACAGAGCGCTATAGTAAACACGGATGCGCAAAGGTGCATTACATGCGAAAACAAACCTCACTGGAACGACATGAGGACACTCATATCCGCACAAACACACCGGAGTATGTCTTCCATTGTCAGGTACACTCACCCAAACACACATACACACCTAAATCTGTCTGCCACCGTCAGGTACACACACACAAACACACACACTACGAAGTATGTCTTCCACTGTCAGGTACACACACACATAAGCACACATATACACACCAGAGTATGTCTCCACTGTCAGGTACACACACACATAAGCACACACACATACACACCAGAGTATGTCTTTCTGAAGTCTGAATATTTCTGAAATATTCCTGTTGTTGTATCTTAAGTGTTCAGTTGTGCTTAGCCTGAGGTGACATGCAGTGGATAGCCTTCTTAAAACCACATGTTCTGCCTGCAGGAAAGGATACACAGTTCACACACACATCTATCACACAGCACACACATAGCTCATACATGTGCGCACACACACACACTTACAGCTATGACATACAGCTCACACACACAGCTTACACACAGAGATACAAAAAACCTCCCTGTATATACACACACTCACAGAAGTGTGAGCTCAAGTCATTTTCCTCTTCTAAGGAAGCTGTTATTCTTCATGCGTTACGTTTACTACAGATGAGTATTATCACAGCTCATGAACCTTTCTCATGAGCTGCTTTGCTGTTTAGCTGTTTATTTCACGTTTAATGGATCATGTGAAAAACCTTGATTTTTTTTTCTTGCTTAAAAAATGTTGAATTCCGCATGTTACAGTATGTCTGTATAGTACATCAGAGTTCCTTCAGCCATTCAACCAAAACCTGACCCAGAAGCAATAGTTCATCCAAAAATTACAATTCTGTTCTAATTTTGCTCACTCTCATGCTATATATGACTTACTTTCTTCAGCTGGACATAAAGTTATGTTAAGTAGTATTCTGGCTCTTCTCAGCTTTGTCATGGCTTTAAATAACATCTGAAATTTTGAAGCTCCAAAAAGCACATCCATCATCCATCCACATGCCTTCTGAAGCAAAGTGATATATTTTTAAAAGAAAACACATTTATTTTTCAGTTTGTTAATAAATGTAATATTTTGAGCTTCGATGCGTCACATATCCATGTAAACAAACAGATAAGAGCATTAAAATCAATTCAGTTTTTCATCACAACACATATTACAATAAGTGATGTGACACGCAAGAACAAATTATATTCACAGTTATCAACATTCTGCCAGGATGGCATGAGGGTAAATTATGAGAGAATTTTCTTTTTGGGTTGAACTGCTGTAATGAAACATTTAGTTTCCTTTAATGGAACCTAAACTGCAAAAACAGTTCATTCAGAAAACTATATGGTTATTAGAATTTCTTAGCTAATAACCAAGTTAACATATTTACATATCAGGTTAGCCAGTCCTGAAAGAAGCCAATCTTAACAAAAAGCAGTTCATGCAAACCCACCAGCTGTAAAGAAAACATTTCAGTAATTTGCACATTGTGATAAACCCTTTACGAATTAAATAAAAATGATTTATTTACAATACTCAAAGATTCATAATGCAATATTGATGTTAAAAAATACTGTAATACTTAGTACTCAATATTTAAATTCATTGAAATTAATTAAATGTAATGAATTTAGATTCATTTAAATCTCTCTTCTCTAGTCTGCGGTCATGTCTGCAGCGTTTGAAAAGTTTCATCCTAACTCCATGGTGGGTGGGACTTACTCGGGCCAGATCGTCCTGTGGAACAACAGATATAACCGATGCACTCCGGTTCAGAGAACAACTCTGTCTGCTGCTGCCCACACGGTACACAATGTCACACGCCAGACAAGAAATGAGGCCAAACATTAGCTGTTTGTGCAGTTCATTGATACAGTTAATTAGTTTTTTATGTGATTTAGTATACTATTATGTCCTATGGCTGTGTATGGTTGTTTTTTGTTTTCCAGCACCCAGTGTATTGTGTTAATGTGGTTGGCACACAGAACGCTCATAATCTCATCAGCATCTCTACTGATGGAAAGAAGTCTGGACATGCTGTCCCAGCCACAGGTATCCATAATCCTCCCATCAGTTATTGTCTGTTCAGTCTTTTACACCAGTGGATCTCAACCTTTTTGACTTAAAAAAAATTGTATTGCATTATTTTGGAGCAGCATTATTCCATTTTTCTTTCTCTCCAAAAAGCTTATTTTGCTATTGATGTAGTTAATATAACTTTGATTTGTTTTGAAACAAATTAAAACAGAAACACTGTCTCAAAGTATTATTATAAATATATAATAACATGACTCAACAACCTTTTTTTAATGTGTTGAAATTGTGTGTGTCCTGTTGTTAAAGTCGGGGGCCAGGAGAGGAGGTTTATAGTAGTTCTGAAGCCAGTTAAAAGCAACTGACATCCACATGTTCCTGTTTTTGCACTCAGTACACCATTAACGTCACCATTGAGTTTCCAAAAACATTTGCTAAATCACAGTGTTAGATGTAAATGATTGTTGAGGCACTGACTGAATTTAAATTGCGCATTTCTAATTCGTGAGAGAGATTACGGAAGAGGCTGTGGTCTTAACACTGTGTGTGTGTTTGTGTGTGTGTGCGTGCGTGCGTGTGTTTATAGGACAATATGGCGCTGGTGTTTAAGCAGTCTAAATCTGTGGCGGTGACCTCCATGTCTTTTCCTCTGGGAGATGTTAATAACTTTGTAGTGGGCAGTGAGGATGAATCAGTCTACACAGCCTGTCATCACGGCAGGTAACACACACACACACACACACATACACACACAATACTCACTCAGATGTCATTTCTTTCTCACACACACTGAAAATGGATCATGTAGATTAGCCCCCTTACATCCCCGTCCACCATGGGTGATCTGATCAGAAGTGATTAGTAATAAATGCTGGTGTAAACAGGCTCAAAACAATGTGTGGATATTGAGGTTGACAGAAACATATGGGATCACATCACATTTGAGGATTAAAGACAAATACATGCTGATGTTTTCTAAATAATAAAACAAAGTTTAGTCATGTAACATTAAATATGCACTTGATTCAATGGTGGAAAGCAAATCCAATGTGTACAAATTGAAACATGTTTGCAGTGGGGTTCATAATTATATATGGAAGTATATATGGTTCTTAAGTATATATGGGAGAAAAAGTGTGCTGGCTTTAATTTCTGTATGAATTGTTTGCACATTATTAAATTGCAGTAACTCTGTAGTTAGTGATGTGGAGTGTTCTGAATGAGAGCTAGAAATGTAGTCTGTGTTTTGTGTTTGGAATGTTTGGACACAAGAGTCACACAGACTTCTCCTTCTGTCTGATTTTCATTTACTTTTCAGACTTGACTGGAACTGTCAAAAGTATTCAGGTTGATCAAATTTGTTCATAAAGTATTTATGAATGAGGTGTGTGTGTGTTGTAATGAGCTGTGTTTAACTCTTCATTTTTGATGCGGTGATTATCTCATCCTTTACACACCCTCGCTATCTCTCACATGACTGTTTACCTCTCACAGTAATGAGCTCACGCACTTACACACACATACACTCCAGTAGCAGTGTGTTAGTTTGTGTGCAGTGTTAACTGACTGATGGAAACATGCTTAAATGCTGATCACACACTGTGTGTGTTTGTTTGTGTGTGATAGCAGTCGGGCTGGTATTGGTGAGATGTTTGAGGGGCATCACGGTCCAATCACAGGGATTCACTGTCACACAGCAGCCGGGATTTCTCTCATCTCTTCATAACGGCTTTATTTGATTGGACTGTTAAACTCTGGAGCATTAAAGTAATACACAACATTCATCACACTTACTCTATTATACAGTGATTGTTTCAGCTCTGAGGAAAGTCATGTTCTCTCTCTGCTGCAGAATAACAAGCCGCTGTACTCGTTTGAGGATAACTCTGATTATGTTTATGATGTCATGTGGTCTCCGGTCCATCCTGCTCTCTTTGCATGTGTGGATGGACTTGGACACATCGACCTGTGGAACCTCAATAATGACACAGAGGTAACGTACATGCAGACTAAAACATGCTTTAGAAACATCACTGACTAAAAAACACTTCAATTTTTTAACAAAACCTTAACATTCATGCTATGGACATTAACACTGTGTAATTTTTAGATTTTTAAATGCCTTCTCCAAGTTTATTGTGCTGAAATAACGATGTAAACAATTTGTATGTTAATTACAGTTTAAAAAGTGAAGACTGTGGTACTATCAAGACGTTCTGTTTGTTGGAGAATGTTGATTACCAGCCTGGTACAGCAAGATTGACATGCTGTGGATTTGAGACAATCTGTTTGAACAATGGCGATGAAGACTGTTAAACAGTTTAAAATAGTTATTTGTGCAATTCCATTTGGTGCCACTAGAGGTACAGAAATGACACTTCTCTGCTAATATACATCTATGTGGGCCAGGAGTTTGGATTTTAATTTAGCTAACATTAACATAATTCAGACACAACAGATAAAGACAATTATCGCTTGACGCATTATCAAATTTCACATTATCTATCACAGTCTTTTTATGTTCATGTTGTTCTAATTTGTTTTTTTTAAATGATTGAATTTGAAATGATTTCAATGTGAAATTTAAAATCAGATGTGATTTGAAGTGGTTTTGTTAAATATTTGTTATTAAATTTTAGATGTTTTAGCTGTTTAGTCTTCATACAGCAAAAAAGCCGGTATAAACAAAGCCACTGTAATCCACTATACAGACAAAAAAGGCCATTAAAAATGTACAGTAATGTGTATTAATGTTGAGTGTGTGTGTAGGTGCCCACTGCCAGCATGGTCATGGATGGAAGTCCTGCTCTAAACAGACTGCGGTGGTCTCACCGCAGAGAGATCGCTGTGGGCGACTCAGAGGGACAAAGCCACATGTATGACGTTGGAGAGGTGAGAGAGTCGAGTTTACTTCAGACCCATCAGCCCTCATCACCCACCACACAGGAATTTCTTTCTCATTCTGTCCCTGAAACAGTTGTGTAAAAAGCCCATGCTGAGCTTCTGAAGATGACACACTACAATTACACGTCTATCAGAGAGGGGCCCTAACAGCATGGCCCTTCAGGGTCCACAGAGGGCCCGTGTCACTCATGTGATGGGATGAAAGCAGATAGAGTAGAAGAATGAGATGGAGGATGGTTAGATGGGGGTTGGTTCACTCTGACAGCCTTAGAAAAACCTGATCATCCGCTGTGAAGCAGTGGCAGGTTTACACCTCAATACAATATCTTAACAAAAAGCTCTCATGTTACGCCCAACGTTTTTCTCTTTTTGCTCCTTCACAGCAAATCGCCATCCTGCGGAATGACGAATGGACGCGTTTCGTGCGAACGCTGGCAGAGATTAACGAAAACTGCGATGGTGCTGAGCAACTGGCTTCCCAACGCCTTGCTGCTTGTTTGTTATGGAAACCAGCAGAAGCAGACAGCTGTAATCATCTCTCTCTTTGGAAATTAAATGAGTTATGTGATTATTTTTGTCTGCAAACCTTTGATTCTGCCTTTTGTTTGGAACATAAATGAGACGCACTGAGTTTGGGTTGGATTTGTAGGACTCGTAACCAGAAGCCTTAACTTTTGCATGCAAAAAACAAAACATGATAATGAATGTTTCTCAGTTTATATTCAGCCCTCATAAACCTGTAATGGCAAGGTTTTCAGCAACATGTCTGTCTTATATTTCAGCCTAAATTCAAAAGCAAGAAATAAAATATTTATTGCATAAAATATTGCAGATAATTTGCATGAAGAAAATGAATCCTTTTTTAGGACACAGACCCAGCTCTCATTACCATAATGAAAACAAACAGTATCATTACAGTTAATGAATGTGAAAACGTGAAAATATGATTTAAAACGTAAAGTTTAAAAAAAAAATTCACACTTAATTTTTACTTGAATACACAATTACAAAACCTGGTAATTGACACAATACAGTAATAAGAATTTAGGCCAAAATGTGTTTGTCACAAAAATTGCCACAATGCAAAAAATCTAAAAAGTCTTTCTTACAGCAATGTATTCCGTTAATTTTTTTGATGCTGACAACATTATGTGAGATTTAACCAATTATCAACACTACTCTCAATATTGATAGTCTAAAAATCTTAGTTTTAGATTTAGATTTCTGGAGCTGTGGACCAAATGCTGAAGTGGTTTGTTATCATTTGTTTGTTCTTTTTTGTTTCTAATGCTCATTTACTTGCTCCGAAGATCTAAAATTCTTGTTCCTCTGCAGCTGAATGAACATGATTCTGTATTTATGATACATATCAATGTACTGTGTTGCTGATCAGTCTGAACTCACTGAATCAGGGTGTCTCTTTGAGAGCGTGGTCTTCCTCATCCAGTATTACGTCTGTGTCATACTCTCAGAATGTCTTTATCTCTTTTCTAAGCCAAAACTTTGGTAAATCTGTTCTGTTTTTTCTTAAAAGTCCTCAGTCTTATCTGTAGTATTTCATTAATGAAAGTAGACTAGTTAATGTTTTACTTGTCAATGTTTCTTGCATCATTTGCTACAGTGTTCATCTTCAAATGACCAAATGTCCAAAAATGCTGTTTTAAAATGTAACCAATTATTTTAATAAATTACAGTACAGTACTGAAATGCATGTAGGCATCCTGTAGACAGTCTGTTAATGACTGTACATGCTGTACACACTGTTAACTGACTGACATACATCCACACACCACCATCTCTCCAGGAGACAGGCAGAAGGCCAGTATTTTACTCTGGTAACCTCTTTTGGTGCACAAAGGGCTCTGTTTACCCACAGTTACTTGCACATGAGAGCTGGATAAATACAAAGCCACATTAACACACTAAAAAAAATGCGTTGTGTTCAGATTCTCTTTCTGTCATGTACAATAGTGTGTGTGCCTGAAATAACTGCATGACCTACTACATTTGTCAGTATGTGTAGTATATAACAAAACGCACAGGTGGATTTGATAAATGTGATGATGAATAAGCCAAAAATAAATCAGGCATTTTAGCTTCTTAACTCGTTATTTGGTACTACTGACTATATTTAAGATACTTCTTTTTTTTAAAAAGAACAAAGATGTACAATAGCAGCTTTTGTTATGTGACCACAATTAAAGTCCTTTTAAGAAATCCTCATTAACAAAATTAAAGGCCTTAAAAATCCTTTTTTTTGTTTTGTAGATCTTTATTGTCTTTTAAGTAGCTCCTAAATTTAGGAATGAAAACACGAGACATGGTGCATCCTGGTTATCACAATATAAAGGAAATAAACAATAATCTCTGCATAAGTTTGTAGATCACTGGAGTATTAAGATTATTTAAATCAGGCTGAGAGGATAAAAACATGTTAAGCTCAACTGAATATATTCAGATCTAATCTCACATATATCTCCCAGCAATTAGATGAGTCCCACAAGGCCTTTTCCTGCAGGCATGAAACCTTTTATTATAGTGAGAAAAGGTGTGTATATGTGTGCATGTACCTCCTGCCCTTTTCCACAGCACTCTGAAGCCCATCACACTGCTGTACATCTTCCCCCTCTCGGGCTGCCACCTGCAGACGCGTTTTGATGACATCAGTAGGGGTCTTCAGCTATAAAATGTATGTATTACTCATAATGTAAAGCAGCTCCATTGTAATGCCTGCAGAACAATCTCACATCTGTTCTGTCCAGCCATGTGAGATACAAAAAGCATATGAAGTAATTATGTAACACAGACAGCAATTTAGGAAAGTACATTTCGAGCTACAGTACAATCACAAAAGTTCTCTTACCAGCAGGCATCACAACAGATGCAGTCAAACTGAATTATTATTTTTTGAATCGGACAATCAATGAGAGATTGTCACCAATGTTTTGGACAATCTCTCATTAATTGTAGAAATGTGTGTGTGTGTGTATATATATATATATATATATATATATAGAGAGAGAGAGAGAGAGAGAGAGAGAGAGAGAGAGAGAGAGAGAGAGAGAGAGAGAGAAAGAGAGGTGTGCATATCTGTGTATCTGTGTATATATATATAAACAGATCTGTGTGGACATACTGAGAGGTAAATGGTGAAGAGCACATTCTGAAATCCAGTGGGCTGCTTTGCTGTCTTCTGTCTACATATAATATCAGCAAAACCCCACTCAAATACAGTAGAGAAAAACATAGATGCCCTCAATTTAGAAAAGAACCACATTTTAAACAAAAACAAAATACTACACAGTCATAGTGTATAAACATTTTTATAAAATATTTTAATTTGCATAAATACAAAAACTACTTCAATCTGCAAAAAGTACAGAAACAAACAATAAATATCTCTTCTTGCCCCTTTTGTACACAGTCATGTTTTCTGCCCTCCCTTGATCTTCATTGGTCCTCCCAACACTGTCAAGTGCAGCAAAAGTTAACACAACTGACATAAAAGCTTTCATATTTATCTTTTAATATTTGTTTTTCATTGTACTCTTACAAATAAAGGTTCTCAAAGAGTCCATTGTCTGGCTGTATGGTTCCATAAAGAGTCTTTGACATCCACAAAATCTTTCTGTTGCAGGTTCTTTGTAGTGGTAAAATGTTCTTTAAACTGTAAATTGTAAAAAAAAAACAGTTCTTTTAGGAACCTTTGACTGATAGGTTCTTTGGGAAACTAAAAAATGGTTCTTCTCTGGAATTGCTTTGAAAAACTCTTTTTGGCATCTTTATTTTTAAAAGTGTAATCTGTAATTTTAAACAGGAAATTCAGTAAATATGTTCTTAGCCCTGTTTGGATGTAAAATGCTAGAATAGTCTTTTTACTTGAACACTGGACAATTTGGTGACTGATTTGGAACTCTGTACAGACAGCAACTTTGCACAGCATGTAAACAACATTCTTAACCAAAAGCATAAGCCTGTGACAAATGCTGTCTAGGTAGGCAGATGACAAGGTTTTGGAACAAGTGACATCATAGATGATACTCTACATCTTTTCTAGTACTGTGGGGATATAATGTAACAAATATAGAATGCTGAATGTTTGTTTAATAAATCCTTTATTTGAAACTTTATTCCACTGCAGTTTACAATAAGAGATTCAACATGATAGACACACCTGTGAAAATGATGTTGACCTCTTACTCTTGATAAGTCACACAGGGAAACCCCAGAACTGCCTTGGAAATCCCTTTAATAATGTTTGTTGAGAAGTTTCCATATGTTTTTAGTTCTCATGGATTCTTTTTTATAAACACATTAATTCCTAAAACCTCAAGCCTGCTTATCCGAGAAATCCTAATGTAAACCGGCCTGTTGATGTAGAGTGAGTGAACACACACAGACTGTTCCATAAAACACACCAGAGCCTCAGCGCTGAGCTAAAACCAGCCTGATCCATGAGTGTTTTATAGCATTGTGTTTCAGAGATCTCAGCTGACTTAGGAACAGCATTGTGAGGTTTAAGTGTGATTGTAGAAGGGCTGTGGAATAATTCTGTGGTTAGCCCTACAATGGAGCCAAATCATTGCAGTACAAGTCAGGCAGCGAGAGGAAGACCGCTGGCCACAAACACACGCATTAACACGTCCTGAAACAGACCAGCAAAGAAACATTGCTGCCCACAAATAAACACACACACTTAACTCTATTAAGCCGTATAAGCATACAAACATGTAAATCCTACTTCAACTGACAACTAACTAACAAGTAATTTTCTTTACCAATTTTTATTAATGTATAGTAAAAATTAATTTTATTAATGTAATTTTTATTAACCAATTAAATTAAAATGTATAGTTTATATTTGAAGTGGATTTACACCCCTATGGTAGATTTTGAACATATGTCCTATGTCAGTGGACCATACAACTACAATATCAAATATAATATAAATATATTTATGTTCTCTGGAAAAAACAAACTGGTGCTTGCCCTGCAGAACTCAGCACTGGTATGTTAGTATGTTATAGTGGTTGGCATTGAATAGTGGTTGGGTCTTTTGGTTAACTGCTGGCTGAAAACTTATTAATTTTAGGAGTCCGTAACCAGTTCTCTGTGACAATTAGAATATTTCCAAATATGGCTTGACTTTGTTTCAGTGTAAGACAATAAAAATGTTATTTTCATTAAAGTAAAACTTAGAAAGTCATACAATTTAAGGTCATTCATGTTAACAGCTGGTTAAATAGCCTCTATATTTATTGTTTCTTTTATCATTAAACGGGTAACCATTGAAGGTCCTCTTCTCATTTAATAATCACAAAATCACACAGATGTGGAGATCTCATCTGCCACTGTTGAGGAGAAGTGTATTAATCAGTGTCACCTCAGACTTCTGGCCTGTTCAGAGCAGAGGAACACTGAGACCTGCTAAAAGAGCAGTTTGGCCCAGCATGAATGACCATGCTTGTTCTGAATTGTTTATGATACTTAGTGTGTTTGTTGCTGGTCTAGTTAAAGCAATGCTGTTCACTAGCAAAAATAATCTTTCTGGTGAAGTCTGGAGGGGACATCAGAATCCTGTCAGTTTTTTTAAATGTTGGCTCTGTACACAAAGCAGGATTGGTATTAGAATATCATTATTAATATGAATATTAATAATAGAATATTAAGACTGAATACACAACTCAAAAACCCCTGTGTCATGTGGGGTTGTTTGGGGTTATTGGAAAGGAGGGGTAATTTGGTGTAGACAATCTGGGCCCAATTTGTGTACATCAGGATTGTGCACACCAGTAAGTGTCTCTAAATCAGCTACATAAACCTTAAAACAAAGGCTTCTTTAAGGAATGAAGTCACAGAGTTAAAGTGACAGAGCGGGCGGAACAAGCGTCCATTTAGAGCAGAACAGAAAAGGTCATCCAAGATCAGGGTTGGTGTGAGACGGAGTCTGGCAGGTCCCGACCTCCAGCACCACCCCCTTTATTTTCTACATCTTACCCTTTAGGACTTTCCCTCATTGGGACATGAGCCCACCCTCACCCGTTCCTCTCTCCAAAGGGAGCATCCCCTCTGAGCCCTGCCTGGGGCATCACGGCCTCTGACTTACTAGCATCTATCACTGCTTTGGGACTCTAATCAGGGACAAAGATGGGCGTATGTGACACTTGGGGTCGAACTTTACTCTGTAAACATCCGAACGGTTTCCTTAAAAAGGCTGTAAGACTGTTTATCAATATCTAAGAGGTAAAAAGAATATCCGCTACTCTAAAAAAGATCCTATTCATCTTTTGATTTAATTACTTTTCTTAAATACCCTAGTGATCTATCAATAGCTCTAATTAGCCTGTTAGCCTATTAGTGTTGGATGGCTACAACACATGGTAGAGCAACAACATTCAAACTAATGCTCACTATTAAGGTACAGTATGTCTCTCTTAACAAAACAACAAATGCTGAGAGGAAGACAAATTGTTTAGAGCTTGTGCTAGTATACTGTATTACAATGAGTATCAAAATCATGGTCTAGTGGTTAGTGCGCATACTTTGACAAATTGAGCTGTGGCACTCATGTAGGTGATGTTTGAGTCTGAATTTGACTTGTTACATTTTGTGATGCTGTTCCCCAATTTTTCCTTCATAATTTCTCATGCTCTAATTAACATGCTATAAATACCTAGAAATGTTAGTAATCTCTATCCATGTAAAATTGTGTTATGCAGCAGTCATTTTCCATGCATTGCTGTGCTTTTGGTAGGGCATTGTCACTAGGGATTTGCTAGGTTGTTGCTAGGGTGTTGTTTACTGCCCAAGTCAAAAAGCATAAGCATTTGTGATATTTTAGTCCAAATATATGGCTTATGTACCTGTTTCCAAAATCTTAAGCAATAGGAATAATGATGCTTGCCTTGGCAAACATTACTAAAAGTAGAAAAAAGGCCAAACCCACAAACTAACATACAATATATCCTGCAGAAGAATTTTTAATGGGCTTGGCAGAACCACTCTTGTTCAAGCCATGCTGTATGGTATGTGTGTTGGTGGTTTACACATATGTCATAACAGTGCAGCCGCAGGTATACACACTGCTGTCAGACTCAATAGAATCACACTGCAGCAAGTTAACCACAACCCTGCAGGGCATCTCGCACTAATTATCCCCTGACAGAGGTCTCACCCCTTCAGACCTGGCCATCTGAATTTAGCCCTCTCTCTATCTGGTTGCTATGGTGTCTGTCAGGAGGTCTTACCCAGAGGAGATGAACTGCATTGACACATTTGATAGACCTATCAGCACACAATCCTTTGTGCTCAATTAACTTGTCATAAAAGCGATCCCTTGTCAAGCATCATTTCTTAAACTAAGAGATGCAGGTCAAGCGTTTACCTATAAATAGATTTCAAAGAAGTCACCAAAGAAACTACAGGTCACTGTAATTATGAAAACCTATTTGTTGTAATTTTTCCATATTTGGTTAAAATTATAATGATCAATTATTATTTCAATTCAATTCTATTTATATAGCGCTTTTTACAATGTTACATTGCCTTAAAGCAGCTTCACATAAAAAAAAGAATAATAATAAAACACAGAACAAATGTCAGACATGTTAATAGTATTATTTCAAATAGTATGTGTGGGATGTATAAGACTAATTAGGTATACTAGGCCTATAGTATGTTTCTGAAAGCGCTGACTGAACCGATAAAGCCACAAAATTGTTGAGCAAAATATAAGCATTCCAGCTTACATAGGGATGGCATATAATAGACAACATCTTATGAGACAGGGCTATAAGGGATTTGCAATAGTACCATGAACTACACAACATGCAAAAGCAGCATACATACATACATATATACAATAAAATATTAGACATTTAAAATTTACAAAACCTTAGGCTAAGTTAGACGTCAGCAGTCTACCAGCAAGCAAGCCAACAGGGCAACAGTGGCAAGGAACCAAAACCTTGGGAGAAGCCAGGCTCGACCAGGAGGGCCAGTTCTCCTCTGGCACGTTAAAGCTGCAATTTGTAACTGTTTTAGATATGAACAGAGTTTATTGTGATGATTTATAGTTGATGGAAAAACTGATGGTTCCAATTATATTTGATAATATGTCAGGCACTGAGAAATCATGCCAACAAAAAGCGGTCAGGCATATTGCAGCCATAACATCTCACTGCTGTGCCTAAGCAGGGAACAAAATAAAGCTAAAAGTTGTCATGTATATAACTGTAGGTTTACTAAAGAAGTCTATCAAATCCTGATGATCTGTCTCAGGGTCATTTCATCCAGTCCCCCACCATCTGGTCTCAGAGTTTGGATCCAGCTGACTACAGGACTTTGGGGAATAAAAGACAGACAGATTTAGTGTGGATTACACTAATTATCAATATTATCAATTAAAACAGATTAGCCATCTCCCACAAACCTGTCAAAGTATTGCTATGCAGTTGCTAAGGTGTTTTTAGCATGTTGCCATGCTAGGATGTTATGGGTGGTTGTTTACTTGCCCATGTGAAAAGAGGCCACCCCCAAATCTCTATATCCCTCCTTCAATGTAAGTCTGTTGGGACTTCTCACATTTTATTGTTCAGCTTAAAAAAGAATTGCATTGGTATGTAGTATGTAAATTACTGAGTGTGCACATCAACAATAGTGAGACCTGCACAGAGAAAAAAAAAGAGAGAGAGAGAGAGAATACATTGGTCTTGGCTCCCTGCAGAGAGGTAGGAAGTGTACACTCATTCACACATTCAGAGTGGAACTGAGGCAGCACCAGATGGCAGTATTGACTCCTTGATCTGTGTGTAGGACTTTCTGTATCTGTGTGTGTTTGTGTGTGTTTGGATTAACAGAGTGTAAGGAGGCACTCTCTCTGTTTTATCTCTTGTGCTGTTGACATCTTAAGAGAAAAGAGTAACACTAACCACTGGCCCATAATTCCCCTGCGAGGCAGACTGCTTCTCAAAACACATAGTCTGTCGCTCAGCTATGTGTGTGCAATGCTGTGAGAACTTCCCATTCTTTTGCTGCTGCATTATCTTCAGATTTGTAAAATAACTTATAATTTGTAAAATAACATGAAAACTCGACGGTCCATCGTATTGTCTGCAAATCAGCAAGCATCATTATCAAACTGATAACTGACTTTCTGTGGCTGACAGCAGCTTCCTCATTGTATCTGAACAAACTCATTTATCTCAAACAGGCTCTTTGTACGGCATCACCTCAGCTTTACATATATCAATTATATAGCACTTACCTCTAATAAACTACCCCAAAACAGTCTGACAATCATGATGGCTTTACAAAATATTTATAAAAATGGGTCTCCAGTGTAAATGACAGTAGCTATAGAGCAGAGATATAATAAGTGATATAGCAAATTGGATTGTAAAAGAGCTTAAACTGTAATAAATGGATTCAAATGTTGCATTTCAAATGTTCAAATGTCAAATGTTGGGGGTTGCAACTGAAGTGCCCTTGAGCAAGGCACCTTACCCCAATTGCTCCCTGGGCGCAGTAATGTGCTGACCACTGCTCCGGGTGTGTGTTCATGACTTGCAGTGTGTGTTCACTCCTCACCAGTGATGGGTTAAATTGTCACATTTGTTACCATATCTGACAAATAGGTCACTTTCATGTAAAAGAGCTGATCTTACAGTTAGAGGTGATGTTTATGATACCTATTTTAAAGCCAAATAAATCTTTATAACAAAGCACTTTGTTAGCTGCAGTCAATTTTGCATATGCCTCTTTATCTGGTCATTGGGGTACACAGTCACTGCTCAGAGCTTTTCTAGATAACAGAGCATAACAGAACTATTAATTAAACCCTGAGCTCTGAGCTCACAATATTCAGACACGCGGACACACACAGTTAAAAGAGAAATCTCAGAATGAAAACATGAACTCACACTCACAGTATAAGTTTGAACTGCTCTTGAGAGGGAGAGGGAGAGAGAGAGCAGAATCTATGTGGTCATCCAAAGCTTCAGATCAGACACATGCTGTCTTTATCTCTCTTTGTATGTCTTATGTGATGGTTTGGCCAGCTATGGTTAGCATATTTGACATCACAAAGCCAAGAGCAAACAAATATACTGTTTGAATTCTTACTGGATTAAACTTAAGGCACAGCTAAAGGTACAAAATCCCCTGAATTATTTTTAGAGTTATTACACTACAAAGAAGAAACCCCCCAAGGCTGAAATCTTAGAATTGCCCCTAATAGTCTCAGAATACTGTATCTTTACTTCATAGCAAAGAATGACCAGAACATTCTGCCAAATAACTCAATTTTTGTTACACAGAAATAATGACATTGTATGTGCATCAAGCTACATGGGGGTGAAGCTACTGATGACTTGTGATAAAGTTTAATTTTAGGGGTAACTATGTCTTTAAGAAAACAATTCTTTAAACTTTTTTCTGTAAACTCTACAGTTCAGGTTTAAGTTTTAGGAGGACAGACTGAATATTGACATATTTAATTTTGTCTGAAAATCATTGAGTTTAGTGAGGAAGGAGAACAGAGTGAAAGATTTAACCTTCCTTTTATTTTTCCATCCTCCAAAAGCAGGGTGAGAGTGCAGATTTGCTTTGTCTGACTGGGTGGGTGATTATACCTGTGGGATTTGTTCTACACATAGAACGTGCTATAGCTGTGTGTTCTACAGCTGAGGATCATGGGTCTGCTTCCTCTCTCTCTTTCTCTCCTTCTCTCTCTCTCTCTCTCTCACACACACACACACACACACACACAGAGAGCTGTTTTTACTGTAAGGCAGAATGCTAATGAGGCTGCACTTTGATCAAAGAAGTCACTGCAATTACCCACCCGGTGACACCTATGTGTGTGTGTTTGTGTGTAAGAGTGCAGGTTTGGCTATACTTGTGAGGGCCAAATTTGTGAAAGCATTCTCACAAATCTAGTGAAACATGATGAAAACTGACTTCTGAGGATATATTCAGTCCACAGTGTTATGTTTAGCTGTAAATCTAATACTGCATATGTGAATTTTACAGAGGTTGGGTTAAGGTGCCGAAAAATATCGTTATCTTAGCAGAATTTCAAATGTGTCATGGAAGGTAATTCATCACTTTATTTGGTCTGTGTGTTTGTGTGAGCAGTAAATATTTGTCTTGTGCTGTACTGTCATTTGTTTGATATTTTCATTTAATTTTTGCTTAAAATTAAAGTTTGTAAGTTTGTTGTGATTTATTCCAGTGTTAGTTAGTTTGGTTCCTGTCAAAAAGAGTTTTTTAATCTTTATGGAGGCAATAAAAGGGAAAATACTTTCAGTTAAGGTCTCAGTTTTTCTCTTTTGGAGTTAATTGAGACATTTCAATTAGATGCTGGCTTGGTAGGTACCTGCCTATGCTGGACTGCAAACAGCAAGTCTGAAGAGTTAAAACAGATTTACAGTCTATCTCCTCCCACATGAAACAGACCTCGCCTGAGGACCTTCACACAACAAGGCAGCAGAAAGCACTGGCCTGAAAAAGACTCTCAGATGTGAGAGTGTGTTTGTGTGTGATGTAAGCATTCATGCAGAGTGAAGGTGAGAAACCACTACTGCAATTACTTCAATTAGCTTTACAAAATGGAGGATTATAAAAGAGTGCACAGAGGATGTCACCTGATGGCATTACAGAGGATGAGAGGTTTTTTACACCTACACCAGAACAACAGAGAGCAGCTGAAACTCTGATTTTGAACAAATGAGATCTCCTTAAAGTCTCCATTGTTTCTCCTAGACAGATTTGGTGTAGAAACGCATTGTTCATGAAATCTGATGCCCCAGGTAACAGACGATCAGAGTGTTCATAGCCTAAAGCAAAGGCATTACAGATATTACATAGAAAATCATTACAGGAACAAATAAACTGAGGTAATAACTGCTTGGCCTAACTGTGAGAATGATGTGTTATTGCTCTATTATAATAGGTAATGTGTGTAATTTTTTGATTAATAAAATACTTTCTCACTGTATATTTATACATACATATATGTAGGATCAAACTTAATGTATTGTTAATTAAAAACAAATAAAAAATTAAATAATTGGGAAACTGAAACTAAACTATGACACATTTTATGAGAAAAAATCCATGAATAAATGTAAGATTTTGAGACCCATTGTAGGCATATACACATTTTTAAACATTTTTAACATCCACAAGCCTTTAACCAACCTAACTCTTTGCCAACAAATAGCAGATGGGAAAGCGTATACACTGGTACTCATGCTGCAACACTAGAGCTAGAATGAGCTGGTGAATGTGACTCAGGGCCTGCTGTATATACATCTGCGTGTGTGACCCAGTGATGGATTCTTTTTGTACAACAGGTCAGTGGTAGGTTTTACAGTGGTCAGGTCATTAGGTTTATAACTTCAGATGGTGTTGGTGTAAATGTGGAGTTTTCATTAGAGTGATTTGACCTACAGCTAAATTCTTTCCCCCGTTCATAAATTGCTCTAAAATAAACAAAATGGGACAGAAAGGAATTAATGCACATTAAAATCAACACAAATATTTCGAATACACAACTGGGACAGGATATGTTCACACTTTTTATTTTAGTTCTCTTGGTTCTCTTTGGTCTGTGTTGCATTCATATTTTAGTCAAGCCACATCAGAGTTCATTTGGAAGTGGACCAAGATCCACACTAATTACAGCAATCACAGCAGTTTGTTGTAATCAAACCAAATATGCCAAGAGTAAACACATCCCTATTCACACTTAAAATCTGTCAATGATCCTATTAAGTAATAAAATATCAAAGCAACTAGTAAGTGGCAATACTACTTCACTTTTAGGAGCCATTTTTGCAATGCCTCATTTTTGCAATGCTACAACTATTGTCAAGATGATTTTTAATGGATGTATGAGGTCAGTTCTCCTCGAATTCATCTTATAGCAGATTAATCACAGGTAGTTCAACACATTAATTATGAACATACCACATACGTCTGTTTATCACACACAGATACATCTATTGCTTTATTGTTTTAAACTGAATAAGTGGTTAAAATATTTCACACAAACAGATCTTCCATCTTATAGGGCTCACAGATGTAAAGAACTTGACTAGCAGTTCTTGGAAACTCTGCTGGTGCGCGTTTGTGTGTTCTGTGAATCTGCATGTGAATATGTGTGCTTAATGAAAACCACACCAGGTGAAGTCTGATCCCGAGCTCTAAGCCCTGGAGAGGAGGCAGGTGCTTCCGGAACCATGGCCCGTGATTCGGGGCCCCACAATCAGACGCACTGGCTGCAAGAGATGAGGGTGGGGGTGGAGTCTGGATGTTGTCAAAACTCATCAGATATAATGAGTGTGAGCCCCTCTGATCTCCACAGCTCAATATGCTATCAGTCACTGCAGCCAGCTCTGCTTTTAGAGTAGACAGACACAAATCCAAAGCCATGCACACAGACACTGAAGGAGGTCTCATGGTGGTTTTAGGATGCTTAAAGGGATAGTTCACCAAAAACGAATTTCTGTTGTTATTTACTTACCCTCATCCTAAATTTATGAATGATTTTTCATGGAAAAACAGACGAAGATATTTAAAAAAATGTTGCTGCTCTTTTCCATATTACGATGGTCAAGCATGGTCAAACTAAAAAAATTAAAGTACTGTAAAAGTCGTATAAAACAGTCAAAATGACTAAATTTCTGGGCTACTATAGATTCTGGACTAAATTATATTATAGTAATCTTATTTTCTACATGACTTGTTTTTATCTGAGAAACTGGAAGAAGATATTTTAAGAAATGTCTCCAAATAATTACAGTGGTTTTTAAAATAAATATAGTGGTTTTGTGTTTATACAATTGATGTCAATGGGTGCCACTGTTGTTTGGTTACCAACATACTTTAAAATATCTTCTTTTGTGTTCTGCAGAAGCAAAAGGTCATAAAGATTTGCAATGAACACTCAAAAGAATTTTCATTTTTGGGAACTATCCCTTCACTGAAACCAAATGCCATTGGTTGTTGTATGTAACCAAACACAACACATAATTGATTATATATATAAAAACATGAATTAAAGTTTAATGACTAAATATTTAAATGTACATTATGTAATGATCTGTGTTATGTAATCGTTACATGTTTGTTCTAGTCTTTGTACCTTGTTTTCTTGGGTAGAGTTAATTAGTCATTATCAGTTCTTGTTTAATTCAATGTTGAGGTGTGTGTTTCCCTGTTTCTCTTAAGTTTTTGTGTATTAAGTACTATTTCTGTTTATTCATCATCTCTGTGAGCTTCTTATACAACCACCTGTGACAGTAATGTAATAATGCTAGTTTTTATGTATTTTATACAGTGTAACCACCCACATCACAGCAGGTTAACATTCCAAACAGTCATGCACAATTATTAGCTAACAGAACACAATCTAACCAGTAATAATATGAAAATTTTATTTTACTTTCATGGTTTTTAGTGGATGTATAAAGTTATATTATATATTATTATATTATTATTATATATTATATATATTAAGTTCCTCTCAAGTCAGCAACGTTCTTGTTACTGACCCTGAGCTTTTTTCACCACAGTCTCCGTCAATCATATCAATCTCAAATTAATCTCAGAGCAGATCATTTCTGACTTACTATTAACCTTCTATCAAAATATGTATTTTCCAAGGATGCTGTCAAGAATTTGGTCTCTCATTACCTGAAACTCTCATTCTTGAATCCCTCTGAAATCGAAAAGAGTCAAAGTCTTTGAGTATTTTGCACTCAACAACACATCTGGTGGCACTAATAGCGGAGGGAAATGACACGCTCCATGCAGATAAACATTTGTTTGCTCTGTAAACTCCTGTGAGACAGCGGGAGAAGAATCAGCAGCAATCAGTCCTTTGTATCATTGTTCTTACAGCCATCAGAAGTCTCCTTTATTTTCTCAGAGCTAAAGCTGCTCTGAGTCATTGATTCCGATTTTGGCAAATTCAGCATGTACTGAATTGGATCAATAATAATTTTGAACTCTTTTCATAGATTGCTTTGATAGATGACAAAAAAGTATACAGTACAGTCTCAGAATTCTGGAGTTGGTGAGCTTCTATCATTCTCCCGAAAAGTGCCATTTGATGGCTGCTCTTTATTCCCAACAAGGAATTTAAATGACTTTAGGGGGAAAGACATTTGTGTTTTAGACTGAGATAGTCTCTTTCCTTGATGTTTTTCTTGATGTTTTGAGGTAGACACATTTGCTGTTATTTTGTCTGACTGTGACATACAGAACACAAAGACATAAAGACACTGAAAACACAGACAGACATAAGTGTGACAAGATCTGAGATGAAAACCAGATTACTGGCATTTATCTGGACGTTTATTCTAAAAATGAAGAAAACTAAAAGTGGCTACTGCTTACATTTTTGTGGCTTTTTACATGCTGAAATTTGTATTTGTTGTTTTATGAATTCCATATGCAAACAATATTCAACTAAATATGAATAAACATTTTCATCTTGCAGAATGAAGCAGCAGCCAGTAGCCACACAGTTGACATAATTTTAGAGGCATTTACATTTATGCATTTGGCAGACACTTTTATCCAAAGCAACTTACATTGCATTATACTATACATTGTTTCTGAGTATGTGCAATCCCTGGGATTGAACCCATGACCTTGGAATTGTTAATACCATGCTGTAACCACTGAGCTACAGGAAAGCCAAAGAAAAGCCACTGACCTAGAGGCAAAGACACCCTAGTTTTTAAAGGTGTGACGAGTAAGTAGAGTTGCCGCCTCGAATTTGGAAAAAAGTTAAAACATGAGTGCCCCTGTTGTACAAAAAGTTTCTGATTTCTAATGTAAAGGATATACAGAATGTGGTGGTTTGTTACACATGTAAATTTTAATAACAAAAATCTAACTAAATCTCAGCTGTTTCTGGTAGAAATAGTTTGACTTCATTTACTCTGTTGTTCCCACTGTGAAGGCATGATGTGCAATATTGGACAAACTGTGTCCTGTATTGATTCAGTAAATGATGCAGCATTTCATTTTTATTACAATCTTATATTATACAGGACAGTTGACAAATCTATATGTACATTGACATATTTAAACTAGCAAACTAAAGGCAGATAAGTGGAATGCCCCACAACACTTAAGAATTTTTTAAAAAGAAGAAAATTGAGTAAAATAATCCAGTGAGGAATTTTCTAGAAGTCTTATAAAAAGTGAGTAGTTAGAACCAGAGAAAATTATAGTGTGCCCGTACAAAACCAAGACACCCTCTGTGGCAGCTCTGCCATGGGCTGGTGGGTTCATTGAAGTGGTTCTGCTCCAAATAAATATAAAATAAATTAGTTAGTTACTTGTTGAGAAACATGAAGAGATTTTAGTCATGCCAGACCAGCACATTACTTGTAGATTTACACAACCGATAAAGTTCACTTCATTTTCAATTCACTTCAGTTTTGCATGCAAGCACAATACACTTTGTTTCATTGTTTTTATACAGTACTTTAGTAGTATTTATTTTAATATTATTTTGACCACATTTGCACTTCATGCCTCTCATATGATTCATCCCCACTTTATTTATACCTGAACATAAATCTGATTGCACATGCAAATCCAGGATGATTAGTCTTCTGATATCTTTTTGCAATAAAGCACTTCAGATGATATGTGAATTTATGAAGAGAAGAGTGAGACATATTGTCACAAGTGTTTGTTTGTTTGTTTTTGATTATTTTTATTGAAACTCTCATTCATAAATTTCATCATATATTTTAATATTTTAGTTTAGCAAATCTAACAGTTTATTGCTTAAAAAGGCAATAAATATAATAATAAAAAAAGTAAATACAGATATGTTGTGGAAGATGTTAGATTTAAATTAGTATGAATAAACAGCAAGTTCCCAACTGGTATAATGTGACAATATGTCTGAATCAATATTTATTTTATCGTGACAATGAAGCCAGAAATGCTCAGTTATTGTTTTGTAGTCAAAACATTAAGGTCTGTCACCTGTCTATGATAACATTAGTTTCACTATGTAATTTTAGGAAAGCGCAGGCGTGGTATGCAGAAAGTACTTCATCACTAAACCAAGAACGTAGCTTGCGCTGGCATGAAATTTGCCTCTTGCTAGCAGTGGCTCCTTTACACATTGAATCAGTTTTAATTTCAGAGAGCTACTTAATTATATATGTGACAAGGGGGGTATTAAAATCATAACTCTGCCAATTACAGATTCAATCACTTACAGCCGAGGTTAACTATGCAGTGATGTGTGCTGAGAGAGTGCCTTAAAAATGGAACTGGGTTCAATTGAAAGCACACTGTTTAGCGTAATATACTGTGACAAGTGCCTTCAATAGCCACTGCTGCTACTAACAGTGTAATTCCACAATACTTATTTAATAGGTTCAATATTTAATTTTCATAATAAAATCATAAAATGAAGCACATTGTAACCCCATTCAGATCATTAAAACATACAATAAGCTTGGGGAACATATATTATAGGGGGTGTCCTATAATACATATGTATAATTAATGCTTCCATAGACTGCTTCTCTGTCACTGGTCTTGTAAAAACACCAGAGGACAAACGTTATAATGACAATTGTGGACAGACGTACCAAACTGAAGGAGGGACAGAATTAGATGAATAAATGTGTATGACTTTATATTTCTTCTAACACACGATCACCTCTGACATATGCTTATTCACAAGGATTGTTACATATGCATGTTTTTTATTATTATTATATTCTGTTTAGGTTGCATTACTTATTGTGAGTAAATTATATGGAAACTCTTTGGAAGATGTTCTGGAGATGTATAGGACCTGACCACAATCTAATACACAATTACTTTTCAGTGAAATCTTCGAGTGGGTTTTCCCTGGGATCCACCTCATAGGTGACAAACCTGTCAACATGTTTACTTATATAGACCAGAGGTCATAAAAGTGTCTGTAGTAAACCACTAATCCAGTTCTGTTAGCGAATGAGCCAGGATATTACAGATGTGAGCCATTTCGGCGGATTGTCCAGTGCAGCTCAAAATGACAGTGGCAGATAATGACGCTGAATTTCCCAGAGTCTGCAGCTATTCCAGCCCCCACTCTGTAAAGATCATGTGTTTTATTGAGCTCCTATATTGCCATACCTGTTTGGAGGATTTTTTCCTGTGTATCTAATCTGTGAGTGAACTGACATAATGGCCACTTCATAAAGGTCCAATTTAGTGTTTGACAACATATAACATCTCACAACTCTCTCTTATTCTCTCTCTATATTAGACGTGTTTTATGACAGTCTAGTATACATTTACTAGTATACAAGTGTTCCTGTAGCTCAACTGGTACAGCATTGCATTAATAACGCTAAAATTTATAAATAAGATAATTAATAAGAAAATAAAGATAATTTAATTCACCCTCCATTTACCCCTTTAAGATCAACAAAACACCCTTATTTCCATTTTTGCACTGTGAAAACAATAACGCGATTAACATATTTATATATATCGGAGAGTGTTTACACAACTCTTACTGTATGCTGATTTAAATAAGCAAATAGTTTTGTTACTATTTGTCATGAAAAAAAATACAAATATAAAATATATGTTACAAAATATACACAATTTTCTTTATGAAAAATATAAATATTTTTTTAATTGTTTTTAGTTTATGGCGAAACCCGACGTACCATAAAACGAATAACTAGAAACCAAAAATACAACGAGTCGAAGTCGAATAGATACAATTTTAGATTTCCTCCAATGACGTTCGCGAACGGAAGCACGTGGGTAAACAGGAAGTGGTTTTGGCATTTGGCGGGTTGAGCGGAGAAGACGCGCAGAAATGGCGGGTAAGTGTGAAAATCCCTCAATAACTGTGTCATTACTTCTTTTTTGATGACGATCGTGGGTTTGTGTGATTTAAGAGCTCGAGTGATACTGGCTGTTGATTTCTGAAAACACTCAGTTTAGTGAAGCACAGCGGTTTAGCTGCGGCTAAATGCTAATCATCACAGATGCATAAGGCAGCACGTTTGTTTACATGATGTTGTGTTTATTTACTAACGCACACACTCACAATACACAACTATAACAATTTACACAATTATATACTTTATACATTAGGAAGAACTGACTGTTTAGCTACCAGGACGCTGTTAGCTGCACTGTATGAAGTGACAACACCTCTGTGTTAATAAAGTGCTTTAGCTAATAGTAATAGATATTTGTTAACATTAACACATAAATTAACAATGGAAAATACTTCCAATCATGTATTAATCATAGTTAAATGTTACTTTAAACATTTACTAATATTTTTACTAATTAAAATCCAAAGTTCTATCTGTTAATATTTTTAATTTGAACAACAGCTAACATGTATTATTGAATTTTTATTAACTAATGTTATCAGAGTTTAATAAATACTGTAACAAAATGTATTGCTCAGTGTTCATTAATGTTGGTTAATGCATTAACATGTATATGATAAACCGATGTTAATTTTAGATTCACATATATTCATTGATCAACGCACATTAACAAGCGCTATAGTAAACACGGATGCGCAAAGGTGCATCACATGCGAAAACAAAACTCACTGGAACGACATGAGGACACTCATCATCAATGATACTGGGCCATCTTGATTAATATTTCAGAAATGATAAAATGAGAGCAGTTACCAGCCTCTCAAAACTCTTTATAGGTCCGGGTGTCTTTTAGGTGTTTGTGTCTTTTGCCTTTCCGTGGTTATTTGCCTCAAATCTAAAATAGTTGCAAACGGTCTTCTGCTGTGTTTTTCTCAACCAAAGCCGGTCGCGTCCCGCACTCGCATCTTACTCACTCACACTATTTAACCGGAGCGAATGAGAGACAGGCACTGCGGTCACGTGTGCTGTGTCAACTCACTGCTGGAGAGAAGAGAGAGAGTAAAAGCGACACAGCTAGACTGCTATCAGTGTATCGTTACTTCTGAAAATGAGTATTGGTACCGTTTCATATATTCCAGTATCGATATTTTTCGATTTATCGATATTTTTGACAACACTAGTATACACACACGCATCCAAACAAATTTGAGACCACTAGTAAACTTTTACATTTACATTTAGGCATTTGGCAGACCCTTTTATCCAAAGCGACTTACATTGCATTATACTACATATTGATCATTATACATTGAGTATGTGCAATCCCTGGGATCGAACCTATGATCTTGGCGTTGTTAACGCCATGCTCTAACCACTGAGCTACAGGAAAGCTTGCATCTATTTTGCATTTTTCAACCTTATTAAAACATTTGCTGTTCTTTATTATCTATTACTTAATATATTAGCACTATATAATATAACATAACATATAACGTATATTATCAGCATACTGCTATAAAATATATGTTAATGTATGTCACCCTTTTGCTAAATGTATGGTCTTTACTGGGATTCAGTGCAAAATGTTTAAAATTGGTGTCAGGATGAGATCACGTCAGCATCTGTCTTCAAGCTTAGACTTCATATGAACTGGACTTTATACAGTTCAGTTATCCGAAGTCATTGATCTGACAGGTTATGTCCTGTTTATTTAGAGAGGCTAACCTGCATGACAGAAATGTATTTGTGCTGTTATAAGTGCTGTTATTACACTTACAAACTCAGTTTCTGTTCTACAGCTGTGAACGACATGGAGAAGAAACTTGCGGAGTATAAATGTGACACCAACGACGCCATATGTCTGAAATTAGGTAAAATCAACATTTTAAAAGGAAAATATCCCACATTCAGTTTGGCTGAATTATTTGTGAGTGTGTGTTTTATATTCAGAATGATTACAGTTTCTGCAAATGGGAACATTTCTGTAATGTTTAGCTAATGTCATTATTGGCAGAATTCATTGTGTGTTTAGTATTAGTGTCTATATCTAAAAGTATTTGTTTGATGCAGTGCGGTTCCCAGAAGATATCCATGATGAAAGCACAACATTTCACCCTGAGTACAGTCATCAGTTGTTTGGAGATGAGTATGTATCATGTACTATTCAGTGACATACAGAACAGATTTATTATGTAACCTTTTAAACCCTAATTTATTAGTGTATTGTACAGAGGCCCAAAAGACCTGGGATATAAAAATAATATAATGTAAATATTTAAGTTCATGATTTATAGGTGTCTAAGCAATTGTAAACAAATTTGTGATGTTGACCTTGTTATTTGCTTTGTTTAAAAAGTCAGCTATAAATACATTTAATATTTTGTTTAAGGGACCAGTGCAGTCAATAAATTCTAACACTTGTGTTGTTGTACAGTGAAGTGGCATTTGGCTATAAAGGTCTTCAGCTCCAGCTATACTACAGCGCTGGGAACCTGAGCACTCTGTTTAAAGTCAAATACACTGCCAGAGTTACGGAGAAGTTTGACTGTGTAGAGGTAAAGCTTGTTTTCTGAACATCATTTATTAGACTGTGTTAGGATTGTCCACTCTTGACACTCGTACCACACTGGAACTGCACAATGAAAGATCTTGTGTGTCGTGTGAATCTTGTGTGATTACTGACCTCCAGAGGCTGTGATGTATTTAAATATATGTATAGCTTGAAACCACTGAATGCTTTTACTGCTTTTTGAATGTTTATTTTTGTATATACTGCTACTACTACACATTAATTAAAACAAATATGCATTACATTACAATAATGGAGGGGTTTTCTGAAATCCCATGTTTTAATGATCTTAGTTTCTTTGAAAAGAATGAGTATGAACTCCTAACAGCAGCTAAGCACAAGAAAGCATGATGTCATGTGACAAATCAGCATGACAAAGAGAAAGACATGAAAGCTGCTGTTTTAACATGATCTTTATGCATTTGTTCCTTTAGGTTTGGTATCTACACAGTATAAGTTAAAAGTTTGTCATATTGCAGTTCAAGTTGATAGCAGTTAGGGATGGCGATCAGCAACCCTGAGTATCTGCCAATAAGGATTAGACTCCAAAATATTATTTTCCCCATTTGTAAGCTGTAAATAATACTCAAACAATACTCAAACTAGGGCTGGGCGATAAAACGATAACGATATGTATTGCGATAGACACGTGATCGATATTAATTAAAAAAATGTGTTTGATAAAACGTTGTATATTTTTTATTCTTCATCGGAAGAAAACACAGGTTGCGAAGCAAGTTTGGTTGCATTAACAAAGGCACTCGCTCTCTGGTAACCTAGCAATGTAGGGAGTGACATGCTAACAGCCAATCATGTAACAGTATCAGGTTTGGTTGCGCCATATTGTTGTCTCGTGCTGGTCTGCTGGATTCCTCTTTATAAACAGAAAATGAGTGCCGCAGCGAGCGAGGAAATTGTAAATAAAAGAGGAAAAGTCAGCTCGCCAGTATGGCAGTTTTTTGGATATAAGTCTGACCATAGTCAGACCAATGTCGTCTGCAAATTATGCAAGACCGTCGTCCCCGCCAAGACT
>JAZGTJ010002588.1:8553-41177 GCA_036877575.1 Botia almorhae
TTCTTTTAAACAGAACTGCTGTTTGGAGTCAGAAACCTGTTGGAGTCAGATCTGCTGAGTTACAGATGAGAGGTCACCGCTGATTGGAGGATTTATCTGGGAAGAGAAGAAGAGAGAACGTCGTTAAATTTTGAGGCTGCAAGGTTTTAGGGAGCAGTGTAGAGCGCCCATGCATAAGACTCATTGTGTATAGGGTTTAGTTCTGCAGCCAGAGCTCTGTATGCTTTATCCATTTGCTTCATTAAAAGATTGAACTTTCAATTCCGCCTCGGTCCGATTTTTGAACATGCAGGACTAGAGAAAAGTCCAACACTGGAAAGAAATTATATTTATGAGAATTTCCAGTCAGGATTCACGCCATATCTTGTACAGAGACTGCTCTCATCAGAGTTACTAATGATCTGCTTTTGTCAGCCGATCGTGGCAACTCTCTTCTAGTATTACTTGATCTTAGCGCAGCCTTTGACACTATTGACCACAGCATTCTATCAAATAGGCTTGAAAACTACGTTGGCATAAAAAACTTTAAAACTGCACTGGCATGGTTTAAATCATATTTGTCTGACCGATTCCAGTTTGTTGCTGTGAGTGAAAATCATATTTGTCTGACCGATTCCAGTTTGTTGCTGTGAGTGAAAAGGTCTCATTCTTGGGACCCTACTTTCCACTTTATACATGCTACCTCCGGGAGCAATTATTAAGAGACATGGAGTTAGTTTCCATTGTTATGCTGATGATACTTAGCTATTCATTTCTTCTAAGTCCAACGAGATTCATAAATTAACTAAACTTACAGAATGCATAGTCAATATTAAAACTTGGATGACTAACAACTTTCTACTATTAAATTTAGATGGACAAAAACCCTCCACACGGAGCAACATAGAACACTGCCTTTCTCTGGAAAGATGCTCTATAAAGCCTGCTTCATTAGCCAAAAATCTAGGTGTTATTTTATTATTTCACTGAAAAATTAATTCATGCATTCATGACATCAAGACTCGAATATTGCAACGCCCTACTTGGTGGCTGCCCTGCAAGATTAATCCAAAAACTCCAGATGGTTCAGAATGCAGCAGCCAGAGTTCTTACGAGAACGAACAAGTATGACCATATAAGCCCAGTTTTGACAACACTACACTGGCTGCCTACCAAGCATTGTATAAATTTTAAAATCCTGCTTATAACCTACAAGGCCATGAATGGTTTAGCTCATCAATACTTAAGTGAGCTCCTCTCCTGTTATAGTCCTTCGCGTTCACTGCGATCTAAAAATTCTGGCCAACTATTAGTACCCAGAATTTCAAAAACAAGTGCTGGTGGTAGATTCTTCTCGTATTTGGCACCCAAACTTTTGAATAGTCTTCCCAGTGTTGTCCGGGAGGCAGATACACGCTGTCATTTTAAATCTAGACTAAAGACCCACCTCTTTAATCTTGCCTACACATAGTCATATGGATTTATCACTCAAATCCCCTAAGGGATTATTAGGCTGCATTAATTAGGTAAACCGGAACCAGGAACACTTCCCACAAGAGCAGATGTACTGGCTCCAAACTAAATTTGTCTGTCTTTCATTCCCCAAGTTCCTGTAGTCAGCTGGATCCAAACTCTTGAGACCAGATGGTGGGGGACTGGATGAAATGACCCTGAGACAGTTCATCAGGATTTGATAGACTTCTTTAGTAAACCTACCGTTATTTACATGACAACTTTTAACTTTTTGTTCCCTGCTTAGTCACAGCAGTGTGATGTTATGGCTGCAATTTGTAACATTATGCCTCACTTCTTTTTGTTGGCACGATTTCTCAGTGCCCAACATTATCAAATATAATTGGAACCATCAGTTTTCCATCAATAATTAACTATAAATCATCAAAATCAACACTGTTCGTATCTAAAACAGTTAAAAATTGCAGCTTTAATGTGCCAGAGAAGAACTGACCCTCCTGGTCGAGCCTGGTTTCTCCCAAGGTTTTCTTCTCCATCTATACATCATTGGAGTTTTGGTTCCTTGCCACTGTTGCCCTGTTGGCTTGCTTGCTGGGAGACTGCTGACGTCCTACTTAGCCTCGGGCTACTTTTGCATGTTGTGTAGTTCATGGTATTATTGCAAATCCCTTATACCCCTGTCCCATAAGATGTTGTCTATTATATATGCCATCCCTATGTAAGCTGGAACGCATATCTTGCTTAACAATTTTTTGTTTTTTATCTGTTCAGTCAACCCTTTATTCGTAAACATACTATAAACCTAGTATACGTAATTAGTCTTATACATTCCACACATATTATTTGCAATAATACCATTAACATGTCCGACATTTGTTCTGTGTTTTTATTATTATTCTTTGTTTCTCTATGCTTTGAAGAAATGTTACATTGTAAAAAAGCACTATATCAAATAAAATTGAATTAGCATGTTTTTTTCTACTACTCAAAGGTGATAGGGCTCTCAAGCAAGACTCCATACGTTAGTTTGTTGACGTAATGTTGAACGGGACGGACTAAAAGGGAGCTAATATGATAGATCTCATTCCAGTTGGTTAGTCTCACTTACAAAATGCACATTGTGGACAGTTTTCGAATCTCTTGTTTTATTGTCTCCATCCTCCGCTAAATTTGTCTGTAAATTTCAAACTTTGGTTTAGATCATTGTTTCTCAGCTCTGTCCTGGATTCTTTCACACTACACATTTAAGATGCCCTTGTTATCCAGCACTTCAAATAGAGACTGCAAGCCCTAAATTGGGTGACTAAAGCTGGGTGCACACTGTACAATTTTGGCCACAAATTTAAAAGATTACTGTGAGATCCTAAAACAAAATCTGTAGTCTTTGATGACAAGTTTGTCGTTTGTAGATAGCCAATTAATGACCACTGCGATCAAATTTTTGATCAAATAAAATTCTGGCAATGTGCACCCAGCTTAATGGAGGGAAGCATCCAGAATCTGGGGTCTGCAGTTCAGGGTTGAGAAACACTTGTTTCGATGGTTCATATGTTTATATTTAGGGTTGGAGCCTTCTAGGAGCAGTTTGAAACCCATGCCCTAATACAGGAGTGTAAAACTAAACTCCTGGAGGCCCATTGTCCTGCAGAGTTTTGCTCTAACCAGCTCCTGTTACAATACTAGGGCTCTGTTTTAAAACTTTGTGTGCTGCCTACTTAGTTCCTGACACTGTCACGGATTGCGCGGGAAAGAACCCAAATGCAGACAGCGATTGACTTGAACAGAACTTTATTTAAACACAACAGAAACTCACGTCCAACATGGGCTTACTTTAATGGGCTTCTAATGGGCTTTACATTTATTTGTTTAAAATAAATGATTTACACAATATTTGTGTTTCATGCATATTTGCAACGATTAGAGTGGATAGTAACATAAACTTAGCAGTCATACTTAGTTAAAATCAGTTGTGAGTTCTCTATTCTGTAAATCTTAAATGTGTTACAGACGCAGTTGCTGATGTGCAGCATTTCAAAATTTACTTATAAAGATCAATGTCAACTATAACAATGCGTTTAAAATGGGCAAATCTATTCAGGTGTTTGTTGGTGTTGGTTTCACATACCGGTTTTACACTGCATGCATGTCCTATATGTATTCAGTGCATATCCAGAGCAGAGGCCGGGCGCATCTGTGGTGCTTTCACATCAGCTGTGTTTGCAGTGCGTAGCTGATCCGTGATGTTGTAGACAAAACTCTATAATGGGAAAATTCACATTATTTTAATTTCAAAATGCATTTAGGAGTCAAGACTTGTCAAGAAGCTTATTTTATTACCAGTTTATATAACTTTGATTTGTTGTATCAACATCGCTTTTATTCTGTTTGTTGTAGTGCAAGTTGCAGATAAAAGAAAGGTTATTGTTGTGTTGTGTAATGTTATTGTTTTTGTTACTGCGAAGATTACGAGAAAGGATAAGACAAAGACTTTGTATTCACGTCCTAAACCAGCACAGGAGTGAATTTGGTGCATATTACCATCTTGTCACTGAAACTGCCTCCCATGCCTTTTCCTTAGCTTGCAAGTTTTTACACATGGCATCATGTGGATCATAAAGAACTTTTTGTTGTTCTATCTCGATGATTAGATGTTGTGTCATCCATTATGTCTACTATTTAGATGTACTCTGGGGATATATATATATATATATATATATATAAACCATGTTTTGTAGTTTTCTTAACTTGTAGTATACACATACTTCATATACTGGATACACATGCTGTGTGAAACAGGCCTAAGGGCTGCCACTACACTACAGGCTGAATTTGGGTCATATTGTTTCCCTTATGACAATCCTAGGTAAAGTCCTGATCGTCTTGGTGGCTGTACTGATTATCAGTTTCCTTGTGGTGTGTCTTGTGTTAACTGTGATTGAATCTGTTCAGAAGCATGTCAGGGCCGCTTCGATCGCAAATAGATTGCAGATTTGACATGTTCAATATTTACAATCAGAAATCCTGTTGTATGGGGGGGAAACCCTGATGATAAATGTGCATGCATCCTGTAAATTGTTATGTGGCATGAAAGGATAGAAAGCAAGCTGATGATGACTGGGCTGGACCAACCTAAACTAGATTAGCCAGTTCCTTGATTAGCTGGTTCAGTTGTTGGTTCAGCTGGTTCAATTAGGGTTGGAGTTAATCTCTGTAGGACACTGGCCCTCCACAAGCAGAATTTGCACCCCCTGGTCAAGGTGGTACCTGTAATGAACTTATACTAGGAGCAGGGATGGAAACTTATTCCTGGAGGGCCAGTGTCCTGCAGACTTTAGCTCCAACCCTGAAAAAAGTCCCCTGCCTGTAGCCTTATAGTATTCCTAATTAGCTGATTCAGGTCTTTAATTAAGGTAGTGGCTGCAGGACACTGGCCCTCCAGGAATAAGTTTGCTAATCCCTGAATTAGGAGTCATTGGAATCCCTTTTTTACTACAAATTTTTACTACAGTTTTACTACAAATACAGCAAAGTAAATCCAAAATGTGGAACAATAATTGGGATCAAAGTCTGGGCAAAAATCATAACACTAATAAACAATTTAATCAGTGATCAAGGTAAGGCAGTAATTCAAAAGGCAGACAGAAAAGGTATACACATGAAACAATGAGATCTAATTATAATGCTCAGTAAAATGTGAACTGGCATCTGGCAATACTTACAGGTAAAACAGCATGCCCTAAATGGTGAACAAACAGGAAGTGAGACATTAAGAAGGGTAGTGAACAAGGGTTCAAGAAATGGCTCCCTATGGTGGTTGGGTGAATAATTGGCAGGTATTTTGTTGCATTACCTACAATTTTGCAGGATCCATTACAACTTGTTTCTAGTATGAGAAATCGAGGATCATTTTCAGTTGTATAGACCCATTACTGAAATTTTGTCTGAATATGTTAGCTTGATTCCAGCCAAATAGACCAGAAAGGCAAATTGTTTTTCATTTTTCCTATACCTGCTCTGACTGAGAAAGCCACCATACTTCACCATCAGTGAGGTAGTTTTTATATACTCGTGATATACGCTGCCTAATTCTTATATACTCTTTTTGTGGGGGTAGCTCCTAAATAGATTTGCAAAAGTCAAGAGCTACCCCTAGCATACACCTACACCACCCTACCACCCTAGTAACAGGCAAGCAGCATTTAGAAAACAGTGACATCACATCTTACCTACACTTCACAACATTATCTCACAAGAGACTGAGAACGTTTTTAAATCACTGCTCATATAAATTTTACCGCACAGTAAAATTTACTATTAAAGCTAATTAACAGTTGTTTTCATTAAATGTACCAGGGAGCAATAATAATGTTCATTCTACTGATGACATTTGTTGGTGTAGTAGCTGTGATCATTTACCTATGTGCTACTTGAGGTTTTGCTCCTGCCTTCACCATGACTCTGTGTTTTGGGTTGTCAGGGATTGTTTTTGCTTCACATATGATATGGCAACAGAATTGGGGTATCATTCACTACAGTCTTCTTGAATCCAAAGCGTATTTCAATACACCTTGCCACATGAGACAGTCTTCAGGTTCTGCTCTTTGGTTTATGAACTTTAGTCCTCTCCAGTGTGGTTGACTAGAGGTTAGTAACATGAGTTTTGGTCCCCAGCTGGGGGCCCTAGCATTATACTTCTTCTGTATAAAACTGTATATATATCATAATGTCAGGTTCAAGTTGTCAAGTTTGGACTGTAACAACTTGCCCCATATACTGTACTGTGCTATTGGTCAATATTGTGTGTTTAGTGAACTGTATCCTTTTCCTGGGCAATAATGACATGTTACATGTTAAAAACTTTGTGGTATGTGCATTTCAAAAATTGACTTTCAAAAATAAACCCACCCTGAGAAATATTCACTGCAATGAAAAGATGCCCCAGTCATCCCTATAAATTCACTTCCAAAACGTTTGCCTTCTATACATTTAGATTTGCTTTTTAAATACATAAAACAGCCTTTGGAAGTTATTAGTTCCTTTGATGTGCCAAATCCCACACTTGTCTAAGGGGTCCTAGTGGATTGCACATCTGAGAACTGGGAGTGCTCATGTTCCTTTTGCCCAACAGCGTTTTTCCTTACCGATTCACATCAGTTTATCCATCCTTATTTCTGTCAGAGCCTGAGGCCACCCCATCTATCCTCCCCACCACAGACCACGTATGTCACTTTATATTTGCATCATGCATAGATTTTGACAGCACAAAAGGACTCCTCATTAGTATTCAGTTGTGCATGGTCCATGAGGAAAGCTTGACAGGTTGAACATGACAGTCATATGTGGTCATAACTTATATGCCTTTGATGCTGTTGAGAAACAGCTGTTCATGAAGGATTTGAGGGAACACATATCTATTGGGAAAGCAAGGTACTAATGTTTCATTGATGGGTACGGTGTGTGGAGCAGTGTTGGAAGCTAATGGACAACCAAGTGAGGGTAGATTAGGTTTTACAATCTCATGGGCAATTTGTAGAATAATTTTTCTGGAAAAAGCTGATATTAAAGGATATATGTTTATTATAACTGCAAAGTAATTTGCTTATTTAGATGTCCTGTCTGAAGAGTCAGGTTAATGCCTCGTTTTACTTAAGACTATTGATTTGTTTTAAGTAAGTGTTAATCTTACCACTCTGAACACCTTAAAGGGATAGTTGAAGATGACAGATGTCATACTACTTTTTTGCATTCCATGTAAAAGTTGTATGGGTTTGAAACAACATGAGGATATGTAAATGACAGAATTTTCAAACAGTGTGTACAGTACATTCTCATTTAGTCCCACTAAAACATTGATGGTTCGTGCTATTAAGGTTAAGCAGCAGTATAAGAATACTGCTGTCTCCGCTTACTACAGCTTTGTTCTTAACCTTAGAGCATCCACACGATATACAGCTGGCCAACTTACTGTTGTTATATTAACTTGGTATCAGAAAATATTTAATTATCTTCCCATTTTTAAACTCCTTTATTCATTTTTGCAAATTTTATGAAGTCCTAAAATTGTCCCATTTAAAACAGCAGGGATAACAAGTTTTCCTTCAGGAGCTGGCATCCCTTTGCATTTAATATTTCGATTGCTGAGTAATTATATAGCCTAAATATATAGCCCTAAATATATAACCCTGAACAGGATCCTGAGGTGATACAATTTTCATAGATATTTTTAAAATGTAATGTTGGGTGGCATAGTTAAAAACAACTATACAAATTAAAATATAGTAGTTGTTTTAGCCAGTTTTTAAAGTATAAAATATGGTCCAGCTTGTTCTGACCAAGAACCACCCACCTAAACAGAAAGTGACTCTTTGATTGACAAAGTTACCAGTCAAAGTTTTGTTTAGGAGTGGGTTTATCTGAAATGGATTTAAAACATAAAAATAATTGAATCTCTGTCTCCCTTAATTGTGTTGTCTTAAAAATACTGTTTCACAGGCACAGTACAGAAAACAAAGAACAGAATAAACAATTATAAAATAAGCAGTACATTTACTACTATGTGCCTTAGATGAAAACAGTACTTGGTAAACATGACTGATTTAAAAAAAAACTGTTCATCTATACTCTCAAAAATTGTGTACAAGAAATCTGCAGTGGGTGGACCATATCCATGGAAATGCTGGGGGCCATTTACACAACACCATTTTAAACCAAAAATTGAAAACTTTTATATTTTTTGCCATGACATTAATTACACAACAATGGCATTTTGGGCCCTGAAAATGCAATCTTTTGAAAATGAGTTTTAAAGTGCAAGTTTTTGAAAATGATCATTCCATTCTCTTCTATTTATATAGCATTTTTTTACAATGTTGCATTGTTTCAAAGCAGCGTTACATACAATGAAAACACAGAAAACAGGAACATTATTAAATGTATGACACAGAATACAGAATACATGGTATTAGTGTAAATTTTATTGTTCGTTTTAAGATGTATATTAGTTATACTAATAAGGTATACTGAGATAGTAATTGGTTTATGAATATAAAGGTGACTGAAATGATAACTACAACACATTTTAACCATTTGAAAAATTGACATGCATCAGAAATAGCTGTCTTTGCATGCAGAGATGGAAATGTATTCAGACAGCCTACTAAAACAGCATGAACTTTTGAGACTAAGCAACATTTAGTGAACATGATGGATAACAGGTATCATATTAAGACATGCCTTTCCAGCTTACATAAAATTTTACAGGAGTATAAGGGATTTGCAATAATACCTTAAAATATCAGAACATTGCACAATGAAAAGGGAATAGGAAAAAGAAATAGTGAAATAGTAGAGTCTGTAGTTAGATCAATATATTAAAAGCAATATTAACAATTTACATAAAACCCTGAGCTAAATGCCAGTAGTGTCACAGTTCTGTCAGAGGGAAAACACAGAGAATCCAATTGCAAACACAAGAGAGAGTTTATTGACGATAACAGTGTAATGCAAACATAGAAGCAGGAGAGAGAATGATGGTGACCCAGATGGCGAAACAACCCAGGCGCAGACAGAGGGGAAGCGGAAGATGGCGGGACCCCGGGACGATGACGGGCAGGGCAGGAGACTGGCTGGCGGGCAGGGCAGGAGACTGGCTGGCGGACTGGACAGGCTGTGCAGGGGACCGGCGAAGAGCAGGTAAGTCCGACGATGGAGATAATGGTAACGACAGGACTCGGGACCAAAGGGAAACTCCAGCGGGCAGACGAGAGGGGGGAGAGATGAGACACTGGAACACAGTAGACAGAACGGGACAAAACCTGGAGCAGACTGGACAGGACTAACACAGAGATACTAAAAAAAGAAAACAAAAATATTAACTGAATAACAAGACTAGGGAACAAGACACGCTAAACTTGACTAGACTGGAAAGTACTGAGACTTCTAAGACTGAACATAAATGGTCAGGTAACTGGATAAGTCCAAGACGATCCGACAACGAAGGGAAAACACAAGGAAAATATAAAGGGAGAGAATCAGTGAGTGAGCAGGTAAGAGTGATGGTAATGAATGACACACAGCTGGGACAAACGAGAGGGCGGATGCGGAAAGCAGAGCACGTGGCGATCTGCCAAACCACTACATGCTCCGACACAGAATAAACAATACAAACCTGGGCTGATCAGACCGGGTTTGTACCAAGTAGCCCAAGTAGACAAAGTAGTCTCCCAGTAAGCAAGCCAACATGATAACAGGGACAAGTAACCTGTAATGAAGCGTTTTTTCAGCTTAAAAATATAACAAAACTACGACACATGCTCTAGAAGCCAGACACTGAAAATTAATTCATGCATTCATGACATCAAGACTTGATTATTGCAACGCCCTACTTAGGGGCTGTCCTTTAAAAATAATTCAAAAACTCCAGATGGTTCAGAATGCAGCGGCCAAAGTTCTCATGAGAACGAACAAGTATGACCATATAAGCCTAGTTTTGTCAACTCTACACTAGCTGCCAATCAAGCATCGTATAAATTTTAAAATCCTGCTTATAACCTACAAGGCCCTGAATGGTTTAGCTCCTCAATACTTAAGCGAGCTCCTCTGCTATTATAGTCCTTCACGTTCACTGTGATTTGAAGGTTCTGGCTAACTGTTAGTACCCAGAATTTCAAAAACAAGTGCTGGTGGTAGATCCTTCTCATATTTGGCACCCAAACTTTGGAATAGTCTTCCCAGTGTTGTCCGGGAGGCAGATACACTATGTCATTTTAAATCTAGACTAAAGACCCACCTCTTTAATCTTGCCTACACATAGTCATATGGATTTATTACTCAAATCCCTTAAGGGATTATTAGGCTGCATTAATTATGTAAACCGGAACCGGGAACATTTCCCACAAAAACAAATGTACTAGCTCCACACTAAATCTGTCAGTCTTTCATTCCCCAAGCTCCTGTAGTCAGCTGGATCCGAACTCTGAGACCAGATGGTGGGGGACTGGATGAAATGACCCCAAGACAGGTCATCAGGATTTGATAGACTTCTTTAGTAATCCTACCATTATATACATGACATTTTTTAGCTTTATTTATTTCCCTGATTAGGCACAGCAGGGTGATGTTATGGCTGCAATTAGTAACATTATGCCTATTATACGATTTCTCAGTGCCAGACATATTATCAGATATAGTTGGAACCATCAGTTTTTCATCAATAATTAACTATAAATCATCACAATAAACTCTGTTCGTATCTAAAACGGTTCCAAATTGCAGCTTTAACGTGCCAGAGGGGAACTGACCCTTCTGGTCAATCCTGGCTTCTCCCAAGGTTTTTTCTCAATCTTTACATCATTGGAGTTTTGGTTCCTTCCCACTGTTGCCTTTTGGGCTTGCTTGCTGGGAGACTGCTGACGTCTAACTTAGCCTAGGGTTTTGTAAGTTGTAAATGTCTAATATTTTATTGTATATTTTTATGCAAATCCCTTAAAGCCCTGTCCCACAAGATGTTGTCTATTATATGCCATCCCTATGTAAGCTGGAATGCTTATATTTTGCGCAAGAATTCTGTTGCTTTATTGGTTCAGTCAGCTCCTTGTTCGTAAACATACTATAGGCCTAGTATACCTAATTAGTCTTACACATCCCACACATATTATTTGCAATAATATCATTAACATGTCTGACTTTTGTTCTGTGTTTTATTGTATTGTATTTTACTGTATTATTCTTTGTTTTTTATGTAAAGCTGCTTTGAAGCAATGTAACATTGTAAAAAGGCTGTATATAAATAAAATAGAATTGAAAAAGGGTCAACAGTGTTAGGATCCATTGGCAGTATTTAATGCAATAATGGTGCGGCTGGTGTAACGCGTGCTCTGTGTGTCCCTTGTTGCTGTGCGAGTGCGAGCCCGTGCGTGCTCCCCAAAGGCACCAGTCCAGCTACTCGCTGCTCTCTGCAACAGATAAAAACAGACGTTATTGCGTTGTACTACCATCGAAACCCAGTTCTCACGAGGGCAAGAGCTGGCGGCTCTTTAAAGCCGCGCGGTGATGCGGTCCAGCTGTGATCGGTCCGCGGGTGATGAGCTGGTGCGGCGCGTCGGTTGCCAGGGCGACGCTGATCAGCCCGGAAAGACTCGTCACATTCAACCCCCCCCCCTCCCCCAAGCGTCGGCCTGGTCCTGGGGATGACAGGGGATAGCAGGGAAGAAATGAGGGGGGGTGGGGGCGAACCCCTGACAGACCCGCATAAGCTGTCTCGGATCTGGACACTAGTTTATTTTCTTGTTTTGTCCCCTTCGAGGAAGTTTTTGTTTAATAAAGTATTTTTGTATAAGCTGTCTGCATATGGGTTCTTTCTCCTCCTGCGTCCTTGACAGATGCAAACACACAGCAATGTGTAATTTAGATGTGAAAGTAAGGTGTAGCAAAAATATATCATATAACATATGTGCCACATTTGGCAAGGATGCAGCATCGTCAACAAAAGGCAGATAAGCCCATGCTTTATGTTTTGGCTGGTTTATTGCAACTCTCTTTACTACGGCATATCTAAGTCTCAAATCTCTTGTTTACAAGAAGTTCAAAATGCAGTTTCTGAAGGGATGTAAAACATTTTTCTCCCAGTCTGAAATCCCATCATTGGCTGCCGATCCACTATGGCATTGAGTTTAAAATCTTACTAGCATACAAATCATTTAACAATCTTTTACCATTTTATTTGACATTTACTCCACCCTTACTCTCCCTCATGTAGTTAATTTTATGATTAAGACTGATTATTATAGTATTACTAATACTATGTGGTGGCCCAGATAAAGTGCAGTTATGGTTAATTTAATTTATTGTTGGCTGCCATGGCTGTGCAAGGGACTGCTTGTGGACCATACCTGGCAAACAGAAGTGGACTGCCCTAGTGCCATAATTCCACAGCATGTGTCCCAAAAAAGGTGAATAAAAGTGAACTGTGGCCCACATAAACCTGCCCTGAGGTGGACGGGATAAGTGTGCCTGAAACATTTGTTAAGTTACTATTGTTGACATTTGCAGCTACATTTTTTCAGCCAACAGGAAAAAAAAAACTGAGATATTTCCTGTGCTTATTACATGTCCCAGGCTTTAACATTTGGTTTCTGCTCCCTAATAAAAACCAGTATCAACTTCACATTGGTATTCAAGTCGCCTCTGCCCTTGGTACTTTTAAACTAACATTTACTGTCAGGACTGGTTTGGGTTCTGCTCTATCAAAGGACTTGAAGCCATGAAGCAGCCGTGAGATCAGTTACCTCTGCTGAGAGTCTGTCAGCTGTACGCTAATCATTGCACCCTCCTGACAAAGGAGAAAAGGTGTGCTCGGTAGAGAAATGCTTGCAATGTTAACTATGAGTGATTTTATAAGAAGCTGTTAAGTACATCCTGTGATTTAAAACACTGCCCTCTGAGTTAATGTTGTGTGCACCAAAAATAAAAACGATGAAAACATGCCCCTTTTGCTACACTGAACTGAATTTTTTTTTAGCAGGCTGAGGTCAAACTATGTTCTGCGACACCAGGAATTTTCCTTATTTTTCACATGTATTCATTTTATGTTTTTTTTAAAGAACCGGCCTCATCATGTACCTGACCATCTGACATGACTTCATGGGGAATGTTTATTTAATGATTATAGCAGCAGGTCTCTCATGACTACCAGTGAGCATTAGCTTCACCAAATGCAATCAGGATATGCCAACATATGGTCAAGAAAACAAAACAAATCAGCCTCAGTTTATGCCACCAATGTAAAACAGGTGAAAATAAATTCTAAAAATAAGGATTTTTTATGTGACAAATTACAAAACTATTTTATAACAGCAACAATAACTTCACCCAGTAAAACCTGCAAATACAATTTTAGTTGTTTTTATCATTATTAATAGCAAATCAGTATTTTAGTAATAGCGTTACGGTTAGCGTTGGAGTAACTTAGACACGGAGCAGGATAAATGGCAAAAGGTATTTAATTATAGCAAGAAACAAACACTAACCGTATAATGAAAGTAATGATCAACAACAGGTGCACAGTAGAAACATACAAAGAACACACTCTCGAGGGCATACACAAGAGTCCAAAATACAAACAATCACTGACAAACTAGACATCTAAACGGGGAACTTAAATAGTGTGATTAATCAAAGTAAACCAGGTGATGATAATTAACAAACAGAAAGTGCATGAAAACAGGAACAAACAGAAACAAACAGAGAACTTCAAAATAAGAGTCGGTACACGTAACAAATAGTATGCAAATAATATAGGATGATGTTCTGCACACATTGGGATTTTGCTAAAGTGTTCAGAACAGTAAGCTGCACAGCTCTTTATGTGTATATATGTGCTAAAAGTGTTCCTCTTGGTTAAATTGTACTTGTTAAACAACGTCTGAACAAAAGGTTTTCATGGTCATTTTGTCCACCATTAACAACATGGACAAAGCACAAAGCCTACAAGGTAAATGTAGTATATGTGTACTTGCACTTATTTACATTCTAACTATAAATAGATATCCTTTAGTAAATTATTGTTATGGATGTGTATGTGTGTTTCCTCTCATTGTATGAATACATATAGTTCCAGCTGTACAGCTACACCCTCCACCTCACTGATTATATAAATCCTCTCTGAAACGCTTCAAGGTTATGTTTTGCTATTGTTAAGCCTCTGCTTGTATGTCTTCAGCGACCCCCCCAGGTTACTGCGGTAAGTGTGGCCAGCACAACTGTTACCTGGGGTGAGCCATCTCTGTGATCATTGGTGTGCAGGACTTTGATGATCATAAAGCCGGTGGTCTCTAAACCCTATTTGTATGTGTGGAGTGTCTCTCCACGGGTGACTGCAGTCAGTGTGATTAGTCCCACTGCTACCTGCGGCGAGATAACTGAGTGCAGGTGACCATAAAAACCTTGAACTGAGGAGTTAGCTGTGAAAGTTCATGTGAGGAAAATGAACAAGTTTGCCTGGTGTCATCTGCAGGCTAAGTGGCCCAGTCAGTAATATTTGACATTAATTGTGGACTAATTTGTTCTTGCATGTTTTGCATAGAATTGTGTGTATGTTTGTCAGCTGAACTAAATACATGCAACTACAATAAAATATTAGAGAATGTGCATGTCTGCAGCAGAAATTATTACAGGTAAAAATAAATGATAAGGAACTTGAGATGGCACTTTTACCCACCCTAGTATATGACATATCACCAGCTGTATGTATAAGAAAATAGTCATTGGCAGTCCAGCAGCTTAAGCATAATCTATTATACTGGACTTACAAAACATAGTATTTTAAGTTTTGTTAGAGGAGGGTATATTGTATACGAAACATTGAATACCCTTAGAAAACCCAATGACACATTATTCAATTAATCTTTCCTCACTCTTTGTATTAGGACAATTTCAATGGGGCACAACATTTTAACTAATATAAGTGGATCTCAGGGGAGGTGTTACAGCTCAGATCCTGGGCTATGTCGTCAAAAGTAGCAGAGAGTTAGACAATGTTTGACAATGTTTGACAAGATTTGCAGCAAAACGTCTCTCTTAGTAATAAGCTAAAGCTAACAGGATAACAAGTAACCAGAATACATTGACATTGCAATTGACTTGTTAAAAATAAACTCTTAGAGGAAGAACTTGCATCCTTTGTCCAGCTTCACTTTGATATGCTCTTTCACCAAGCCACCACATATTCTTAGCCAAATTTTGGCAAGAGGATGTCATCTGATGTGTCGGTGCCACTGTTTTGATAGCTAAACCAGAAGAATCGATTTGTTGCTTCGATGAGCACTTCCGGATATTATGTCTATTGTGAAATATCTGACTTGTCGAAAAAACTTCTTTGACATGAACAAAATTCTAAAGGTGTGTTACATATTAATTTAAACAATCATGAACAAAATGGGACTGCTTAAAATGGAAGTTGTAGTCACACCTTACAGAGCCAATTGTCTTTATGATAAAGGCAGTGGTGGTTCTACATTGAATTGCTCCCCGGGCGAGACTCCCTCCCAGCACCCCCCGACAACTAACTCCCACCCCCCCCCCCGGCAACAACTAAATGTGTCACCCGACAACTAACTCCGTCCCGGCACCCCCCGAAAACTAACCGCCACAACCCACCCCATGCTTTCCTCTCTGCTCGCTCAGCTTCTGTGCGGCTCCTTTAGCAGCAGGGGCGGCACAGGTATCATAGATAATAGAAAACTGCTTAGTGGCACAGATGATTTTTTCTTCCTCTAACTTCGTGTGCCGCCCCCCACGTGTCATGAAAAAATGCCACCCCGGGAGGCTGCCCTGTTCGCCCATGCCTAAAACCGCCACTGGATAAAGGAATCAAATTACTTGAAACAGCCAGTCATATGTTTGTGTACTTTGAAACGTGTGCACATTAGCTGGACCTGATTGTTTTTTTTAAACATGATTTAAGCTAAAGAAACATCCCCACTTTATTCCAGAAATCTTGTGGAAATATTATTGGAACATTATCTGATCTTAAGACTTTTGTCTTTCCCTGTTCAAGTAACTGCACTTGCATGCTTAGGAATAACTTCCCAAATGCATTCAGAGTGAACTGACTTAAAATAAAGGGACTTTAGTTATGTGCTTTTGTCTCCTATTCCAAAGGTGTAGTTCAGATATTGCTCAAACAAAATGTTTTAATTTTGGATGTCCTAATTATGTATAAAGTTTCTCTTTCTGGGGCACTGTGCTGGTTAGCTCCACCCACAAAATAAGATCAAGGGAAAGTGCAGCTGTGTGTGAACCCTAGTCAACATTCCATGACACAGAGAACACACATTTCCATACAACTCCACAGCCTCACAGGATGTTTAAATGTCTTCCATAAATTCATTTAACAACAGGCTTTTATTTCACCATTACAACAATATAAGTGGAAGAGATTAATAATAAAATAAATAATATTTATTAAAGTGGATCCAATTAGAAGAGAAAGTGGAGGGGAATAGTTTAAGTCAAGCAATGATCAATGTTTTTGAAATACTGCACCTTTTAAAGGTAGGGCAGACCATTTTGGAGAGGCTAGCAATAGCAAGTTAGCTTTTAAAGCACAAGATCGTATCATCTGTACACACTGCTCTGCAAAGCCACACATCTCCTACCCTGCCTTTAAGTAATCTTGTGTAGCCAAACTTTTGACCACTGGCGTAATGTCTGGTCAATATCTGACCACTATTCTGACCAGTAACTGACTTCGCAATCAAATCCAGTTTTTTATGTGCCGTTTTTGGGATGGGTTTATACTCAATACCTGCTTGCATAAAACGCCAAAGAGTGTGTAAATTTTATGTTAGGCAGAGATTCTGATCACAATAAATACACACTATTGCACAGACATAACAAGACATAATACTGTGTATTCAGATCTGTGCATAAAATATCTAATTTACTTTCTACTTAAATAAACTTCAAAAATTGATGCCATTAAACTACCAATTTTATTTATAGTTACCCTCAGAAGTGCTCAATGTATCAACCTCAGTACCTTCTAAACACAACATAATTTTTTAGGCAGTCTGTTGCAACACCATCTTCCGGAAATTGCATAAAAACCAGCCAGATGACGAGAAATCAGTCTGTGGGTGTGCTGTCTGAAGCTGAGACTACCTTTTAAGGCAGAGAATATGACATGGATTTGCACCACCTCTACCATCTGGTCACACTGTGTCTCTGTGGGATATTCGTGCAAATTAAGACATTTAGTGAGACTTGGCTAGTGAAGAGGCCCTCACGCTGGACTGCTCTCTAAGGCATTGGATATTGTGATTACATTCAGTCTGGTTCATTTGTTCTTTGGGGAACATTAAACTCTTCCCATCTGCTTCTAAATCTGCGAGGAACTTACATTTGATGGCAGCAGAGAGTAACGCTGACAATTCTATGGCTTTCCTGTAGCTCAGTGGTTAGAGCATGGTGTTAACAATGCCAAAGTCATAGGTTTGAGCCCAGGGATTGCACATACTCAGAATCAATGTATGGTATAATGCAATGTAAATCGCTTTGGATAAAAGCATCTGCCAAATGCATAAATGTCTATGCTGTTTGCTTATGTTCATGTTGATGGTGCACAACAGAATGTTGGATGTTCTGACAGTTTTACATTTACCAGTAATCTTAGAGGTGATGAAACAGATGAAAATTATTTTAGTAATGCACTATTAGAGTCACTTTATTTGGTTTGTCTGGGTAAGGTAACTTAATTCATTACATTAGTCATTGTAATGAACATCATTACATTACTAAAGGTTTCCAGCACATCAATTCACAGAAAGTTATGTTGTCACTTTAATACCCTTAACGGGAATTAACTAAGAATGAACTGCTCCTACTGATGGTGTCATTTATGTGTACATTCATTGATTTTAAAGCTTAGTTCACATGTGCATGCATGTGAACAAGTGATGTTGGCTCCGTATTTTTCATCGTGCAAGATGATACAAAATATAAAAATGTATTACAGCATGGAGTAATACTGGTTGAGCTGCCAAAGCAAAAAAAAAACTTTTTTACTCATTGTGTTTATATGCAAGTTAAACAAATACGTGTATATAGTATATGCATTTACTATAGTATACTATATTATACTAAATAGTATATGTATGTGTATGATGTATGGTTGCATGTATAAAAATATAACTATAGTAACCATGTTTTTTTGTTTAATTTGTATAGTAACCCTAACCCCTATAGTACCAATCTATTGTACAAATGTACCAATCTTAGTATAGTAACCATAGTTTAACCGTAAAATTTGTAATAAAACTATGGTAATACAAATAGTAAAAAATGGTGAATTTAAAAGGATTTGTGATTAATTGTACATTGAATTAGGAAGAAACAGCCATTGCAACACTGTGACTCAGTTGCACCAATTATATGTAAATTTGCTTACAGCTGGTTAGTCCAGTTTTAATGTGAGATCTTTTATCTAGAACATAAACTGCCTCGGAGCAGGTTAGCCATGCAGTTTTACTAAGTTACTATAGCGATAAACACTGATTAAAGCAGAGTTATGTTCATGGTACCTAAAACCCAGGGTTGGCACAAACTAATCCTAAACATACCTGGCTAGCCAACTAAATTGGCTTCATAATACAGGTCCCTTGACTCCTACATCACTCCACCAGTGCTATCCAGACAGCTGCATTGGTTCTTTAAAATGAGCTTTACTAGTCTGACTGCCTGAATATATGTGCAATGATAAAAACTTTCTTCATCATTTAATTCAATTGACATTTGATGAATTAACACTAGTAATCACTACAAAATGGAAACAAACATGCCGTTAAATAAAACAGCTCAGGTGAATAGGTAACAGATTAATTTGGACCAGATTAACACTTAGATTAAGGAGCACAACAGACTGAGATGTAAAATGACAGCTGTTTGTTTAACTGTTAAAGTATTTGAATTGAATGTTGAAAGTTTTAAAGCTTATGAAAATAAGTCACCAAAATGTTAAGAGTTGCACACTGTTGCAACTGCACTGCTGTGCAGTTGTTGTTTTTTTGCGGACCACAAATGCATGATTTGTTAATACTTTTTACACTGACATTCACCATACAGCATTTCATAGCAGCCATGGCAGTCAAAAATACATTTAAAATATTTTAGGTACTTTATACAGAATATAAAAGTTTGTCTTCTGATTCCTTTATAATTTGTGTTGGGAACAGACAGAACTTTAAGACAGTCACTGAAATCCTTGTCTATTTTAGAACTGAACACAAATGAAGTTAGTGATTAGTTTCTGTGATAGTTTCTGTAAAGGTGAAGATTATCACTGAGCATAACTACTACTTGATTTCATTCTGTTTCTCACACAAAGCTATTGTATATCATAGCTTCAGAAAACTTTAAACATATATGCAAGTTGTATAAACTTATAAACAAGCATTGTGTGTGGAGTTTTTGTACAGTTGGCTTTGATTTGTCAGCCAACACATTTTGGTTGGCTAATGCATTAGTGATTTGTAGCTAGCATCTTTCATTTATCAACAAAGCATGCATGCTACAGTTTAAAGTGCAGCCTAGTGATTAAATATCCTGCAGCACAAAATGGACACTTATTGAGTGTGCAGATTATCAGAATTATTTGTACTTGATAAGGCTGGTCTTTGTAAAAAAAAAAAAGAGGTTGAAAATTTAAGATGCTTTTCTTGAAATTATTTAAGCATACAAAATGATCCTGAAAGTTAAGGATGCTGGAATTGTATGAAGAATAGCTAGCTTCATCCTCGTTGTTCCTGGTAACATAATTTTGGACACAAAGTCTCGGGGATGAATACTGGAAGATTGTGCAGGAATAAGCCGATCGCACATTTAATTCTATCCCAATGACACCAACTTCTGCATTTATATTAATAGCACCTCACTGCACAGTCTGCAAAAAAACTTTACAGTAAAATATCCGTCTAATAACAAAACCTAAGCAATAATACAAATACTGCTACTAATAGCACAACTATTACTAGCCACAATATTAGCAGTGCTTTGCTGTTGCATGTTACTCAATATAATTATATATTTAGTGATTTGTGAAAAATTTGAAATGCAAACAACAATGACTACAGTTATAAATCCAGAAAACAGATCCACTCTGTTTTGACCCTCTGTCCAACCTGACACATTTTTGTTTTGAGTTTTTTAAAGGAATTGTTCTTAGTGGATACATTTAAAAATGCTGTTTTGGTGTTGTGTGGAGATATTAAAAATCAAATATCTTTGTGATGATAGATGGCTACTGATTATTATGTAATTGTTGCCATTGTTTTGAAAAATGGTGCATGTGCCAAGTTTAAGGACAGACTTATAATACAACAAGATACCCAGAATGTTTGAGTAATATCAGTGTAATATCAGTGGAGTGAGTGCAGCAATACTTTCATGCAGCCCCACGGATAGACTGAATCTAGTGCTTCTAACAGCGTTAATAAGCTAATATTGCACATTAGCTGGTGTGCTGAAAGCATTTCCCTAAATTCAGTTATTGAAAGTCACTTAATCCAGGCAGAGCTCTGCAGGTCGACTGAAGCGTCACAAGCATGGAAACACACATCCATCCTGGTCAGCTGAAACTCAGATTAATGTGGCTGAAGTAGCATGACATGAGAGGGCGAGTACACCGCAACCTCACCCTAACTGAGAGGAAAAGCTCCAGGGTTGCTCTTAGTTTATGAGATATCGCCTCATATATCAAAAGTGACAAGTGAAATGATCATTTGTTTGGTCATTCTGCACCTGATGCCAAGATTCTTTTTGTTTTCTTCACAAACTATTTTGAGGATACAGCAGGTTTCTCATAGATACCTGGAGCTTTGCTAAAATACCGGACTTGTGTAAACTCAAGATGTGCTTCCAGCAGACAAACAATATATAAATTCTCTGCACGTCCATTTCTAAATATTCTAAAGTGATAAATTATTCAATATGATATCTGTGTATCAGTCACATTCATGTCAACAAGCTGCAAGTGTACTTGCAAATTACAGAATGTTTGCAGATGTGAGAACAATGTGAGAAAAATAATCTGTGTTCTGAGAGATATTAATTATGAAGAAGGCCTGTGCTCCAATTATTATTCATACTTCTAAAATTCTCTCATATGCAGTACAGCACCTTTGACTGTTTGTTAGCATGTGCATTAGTCAGGAAATCTTAAACTTTAATTAAAAATAAATAAAAAATAAATAAATAAATCGTTTTAATGTTTAATGTATAAATTCAGTCAACTTTATATAAATAACAACAATCAACAGCTGTATCATTTTAACCATATTTGATCATTTGAAAAAGTGTGAACTTGTTTAGCTTGTTTAACAGTGTCATTGAGAATTGAGTGATATGAAATATGAGACACAATGGGTAAAAGAAACAAATATTTATTTTGAAATATTTCTGCATTGTTTTTAATCAAGTAATCATTTTGTCTAGCCATGAAAAAACAGACAGTCTGCCAATTAATTTCAGAAATGTTACAATCATCAAAAAGACGGAATGAAATTTAGAAAAATGTTTCATACAAGAATGTCACAATACTCTGTGAGGCACATTCAGCATAGGCTGTTGGATGTTGTTTATAAACAAACTAGTGAGACTGTAAAAAGTGTTTTTGTAGTGTGTTTACTTAAAATCCACAGGGGCAAAAGTATGGTATATTCCATACAGTCAACAGATAGCCTGTGGCCAATAAGTGTAAAAAGTAAAGTTTTGACACTAAAATGTGCTTCAGGATGAGCAAACTAAGGACGGATTTAAAATATATAAATAAGAAAGGAGGCAAAAAGCTGCATTAGGTTCATATGTTTTACAAAGAGTTGTCTTCTTGCTGCAACTGTTTAATGCATACAGCCTATAGTTACTGCCCAGATCATGTCATAAAAACAAACTTACAGACATTACAGATTCCTCAACTTGGCCAAGCACTTTTCCATGTAAGCACTAGGCTTCCTGGTATAGATTTATAAAACAAGGACCCACAAATTCAATACAACTCTGAGCTGATTTTCAGTTATAAATGGTGCAGCTCAATTTTGCATGCTGTAGAGTGTAAATGACAGAGGGGCAAAGCAGTGTCAGACTGTATGCAATTAGTACCGGCGTGCCAAAATATGATGGAGCCTAAATGGAACAGCACATGCTGCTGTCATCATAACCACACAAGCAATATATGAAGAAGGTTTGCCTTGGGCAAAATTTTAAGGAGCATTCTTCTGTAAGTATAATTCTGAAAAAAAAATAATTCTGTAAAAAAAGTATAATTTTTACATTGTTCTCTGTTTTAAAACAAAGGCATTTTAAAATGTTGTAAGTTTTTGTAACTTTTGTACACAACAAGACTCCCAAAACAGGTGGTCAAAAAAATGTGTGTGCTGTTTAAAAAATTTAATCCATCAGTTACTTTTGAACTTTTCTTTGAGGGGAAATGCTTGTTTTAGTTCTTCTCTTGGAACTTGATTGAGGGTGATGTGTGACTGATGGATGGTGTAAATACACAGGCTGTGTGTACTCATTATGTTTAAATGAGTGTTCAGTTAATGAGGTCAGAGCTGTGCCCCTCCACAACACCTCACACACCCACACACAAACACACCCACACACACAAACACACACAGAAACTTGATGAGTGCCTTAAAAGAAATCTGGACTAAGCAAGACAAACTGAATGTGGCCCTCTGATTAAAAGATTTCTCTCTCAAGCTTAAGACGAGAACTCTTAAACCATTTCCAAACAAAGTTAAGTGAATAAGGGAAAAATATATAACAGAGAAGATACAACATGCAAATTTAAATGTACAAATTAACCTGCATGGATCAATCTTATTAAAGCTTTTAAGAACAAACCTGGATCATGGTTAACCACAGAATCAAAAGACATGCAAGACAAAAAGCTTCTGACCTAAAATGAATTAATTTGTATTCAATACTGTACAATTTTTTATGCAGAAGAAAATACAATTTTGTGGCAAAGTTGTGTCACCACTTTGTGTGGAGTGTAAATGCGATTGTTAATACAAATGCTTGTGCTGTTTTCAGAATATTTAATTAAAACAATTAATCAAATAGAGTGGAATCAAATGCATGCATCAACTCATTTAGTAAGTCATAATTGGCAATCACTGTCAAAGGAAATCTTTACACCCCTGGTTGTACAGTTGTATGTTGTTTAAATAAGAGTTGAACAGACTAACAGTATTAGATAAACAATTATGTCACCAGTGAATTCATAGAGACGTCACTTATTTTTCACTTTAAAAAAAAGCAGAAAGTGTACTTTTAGAAAAAACTTTAATATTTATCTCAAATAATATTTTTCAAAATATTTGTCATTTAACAATTTGTAGTACAGTTGTCTAGGGTTCATCATTTTTCTCAAAGAACACATACGAGCTAAATATTTCATAAAAGCTCGTACATATTGACATTTGCTGGAAAATTTTAAACCATAGATATATTTATTGGTAGATAAACAATTAATTTACATTTTTATACAGTAAAAACATTTATTTTAACAATTTTAACCTTCATTAATCAAAAAAGTACAGCATATTTAATAATTTTACAAATTCTGCATAAAAATATATTTCTGTACAAAAACATCTTTTGCACCTACTTCAAGTCAGCAGCACATGATGGAATGAGGATGGTAAGTAGCACGAATGTTGGTCTGAATGCCGTTTTACAGCTTGACAGTTGCAAAACTATTTTACAGTTGTGGGAAAATGAAACCGTACAAAACCAAAGAAGGAAACATTATTGCAGCAAGCCTGAGAAAAGGCAAGATGTGGATTATCTGGATAGCTGAGGATTGCAGTGAAAAGGAGAAAACCAACACAGCCCAGTTCTGCTAGCGGGGGCAAATGGCACGATCTGAGAGTGACCGAACGCAACTTTCTTTTGATTGAAAATTCAATCAATATGAAAACGATATCTGATATCCAATAGCAAATCTACAATGGTGTCATTGTGCACATTTTATGCTATAAGCCGTTGACGTGTAGAGCGCAAGTGTGTTGAGAAAACAGGCAACAGTGGTTCACATAAAAGAATGGAAGCGTTTACAGTTTCAGCACATGCATCAATATCAGCGTGATCATGACATTTAAATCACAGTGAATATTCACCCCAGCAGCCCTACATTTTTAAACTAGGTTAATGTTGTGATGACGTAGATCATTGGGAACCAGTATGGGCCAGTCATGCTTCTGAATATAATAAGGCAGTGTTTCTTTGAGAATAAGTTTGAACCCCGATGATTTTATATCTTGGATAAAAAATGGGGGGTGTAGACGGAGATACATACTGGTTCAGACTAGTGTTGTCACGATACTGGAATATCTAACTTCGATATGATACATTGAAAAATATCGATATTCGATACCATTTTCGATACCACAGGGGAAAAAACTGCCACAAGAGCTAACATGTACCATTGTATTTTTATTAAATAATTAACTAATGTTATTAAGGTTTAATAAATACTGTAACAAATGTATTGCTCATTGTTCATTAATGTTGCTTAATACATTAAAATGTAATTTTGGATTCACATATATTCATTGATCAACGCACATAAATAGAGCGCTATAGTAAACACGGATGCGCAAACCTCACTGGAACGACATGACACTCATATCAGCAACAATACTGGGCCATCCTGGTTAATATTTCAGTAATGTTAAAATGAGAGCAGTTACCAACCTCTCGAAACTCTTTATATAGGTCAGAGTCTCGGTCTTTCAGGTGCTTTGCTAAATTTGTGGTGTTAGTACCTTTTGTTAGCACTGCTTTGTAACAACGCTTGTATATTGGCTTGCTTGTGTCTTTTGCCTTTCCGTGTTCATTTGCCTCAAATCAAAAATAGTTGCAGACAGCACTTCTGCTGCGTTCTTTTTCAACCAAAGCCCGTTGCGGCCCCGCACTCGCATCTTACTCACGGACGCTATTTAACTGGAGCGAATGAGAGACAGGCACTGCGGTCATGTGTGCGATGTGTCAAATCGCTGTTGGAGAGAAGGGAGATTAAAAGTGACAAAGCTAGGCTGCTATCAGTAGCTGCGTGTACATGGACACTTTTTATTTCAATCAGATGAATTCAAGCGCTGTGTTTTCACGAACGCTGAATAAAGTAATCGGGTTGAGGTGCGTGTTTAAATGACACGCTTAGAATCAGATTTGATCTTTTGATAAATGCACTGTACACGAATACACGTTTCTCGCCATACCATACTAGCAGCCGCTCTATTGCCATTGCTCGTTTTTATGTTTTTCAAAGCACATTTATCATTTAAAACACTGAGCAACATCGTGGTTTCATTAACCGTTCAGCGTTGCCTCACCATCTAACAACAACAACAACAGCCGTGCACTATACGTCATTACGCGATTTTAACGTCATTGCACATGCGCAGAGCTTTTTAGATTCATTTTCAATTAATGGGTTTACATGTATTTTCGATCGAATTAGAAAAGGTTTAAACCACCTCTTACAATCCGATTGAAATTTTGATCGGATCTGGCCAATTCAGTCCGATTGATGTGTTTACATGTGAGTTTTTTAATCTGATTGTGCTTCTAGTCCTATTACGATCGGATTATTAGGGTCCATGTAAATGCAGCTTCTGTATCGATACTTCGGGAAGTAAGTATTGGTACCGTTTCATATATTTCAGTATCGATATATATCGAAATATTGATATTTTTGACAACACTAGTTTAGACTGGTATAAAAGGGAGAAATAGAAAAATGTGGGCTCACGTCAGTCTTGTATAGGCATCCACACACAGCTAATAAATGAAATCAAAATTTGTGCCATCATTGCCATGTTCTCCTGCATGAGGTATATTTTATAAGTTATGAAAGCAAATTGGTGAGAAAAGCTTTTATGATTGTAAACCTAAATATTAAATGTAAATTGTCTGACTGTGTAAATTTGCTAGACCATACATGCCAGAAATAATGTCATAAACATACGTAAGATATATATGTAAAAAAATAGAAATGACTGTAACAGAATGAAATGTGTGGATTTGAAATAAATTCATTTGTGTCATTATACTGTAAACATAAACAGAACTGTAAATGTAAGAAAAAAAAATTCTGTCTCTCTTGATAGCTGTAGCATAACATCATGCTCTCTATGGATATGGATTTATGTTTATGTACATATGGTTAGTAAAACCCTGTATATTATTTTTTTATTTGTTTGTTTCTTCCAATATACTGATTTCATATCCATTTCATACTAGTGCAAAATTTGTGCGATAAAGTTTTTATTTCTTTTAACTTAGCGGTTGACATTTCCATCCACAACCCCCAGATGCTGTCTCATTTTCTGCTTCTTGTAGCATTTTGTCACCTTCTTGGTGGAGATCTCTCTACGTGTGCTAAGCCACAGTAGTTCAGTTGCTTTCCCATTTTGTGGTTTGTCTTCATTGAAGAAAATACATTGTGTCAACTTTGTGGCATTTAAAGACACCAGTATCTTTCCCAGGAAGTTTCTTTGATGGGGGAAAAACATAAAAGAAAATAGATAAAAAAACGTCATCCTTTTTTTTGTTGCTATTTTTGCAATTTGTCTATAAAAAATAGTCCTTTTTTATTCATTTTTTACGTTCATTGTAAGCTTGTGAGAAAAGTCCACATCTATAGCTAAGTGCAGTCAGTCGTAACGGGGTGCTCTGCTGTTTACCTATAAGGCACAGCAGGGTGCCCGTTCACAACTAATAATGAGGGCTAAACTACTGTGCAGACTGTGTTGAGGGTTGTGTCGAACCTCACAGCCTTCGCCTCAGTTGGCTTCATGTTTGTATCATACATGGGATTTTCGAATGAAGCTTGACCGTTTGTGTTCTCGTGACCTGCGTATCCATTGTACTGTGCTTTTGGTCTTGTTCTGAAATTGGAAAAGTAGGACAAGGTTAGAAAATACTATTTTTAATTTTAAAACGGTAAATTCAGAAACATATTAGAAATGTATTTATTATCATACAGATGGCACAATGCAGTGTATTTTCACATTAGAAATGTTAGATAAAGCCTAAAACAAAAGAACAATGTCTTCATCCATCGGTGGGTAGTGACAAAGGTGGTAGCCAGGTTAAACTCAAAGACAACAGTGCACTTATTTAACACTGCTCACCAGAGAAACAATCAGCTGAAAAAATAGTCCTCCCAAAAATGAACATTTAGTTGATAATCACCCTCATGTTATTTAGATGTTGTTTTTTAATCATCTAAGAAACACAAATTGAGATGTTAGGCCGAAGATCTCCACCTTCTAAAAGCATTCACACTCTGAGTGAAACAGACCACAATCAGTTGTTATCAGTTGTATAAAGGTATAAAGTTATTCACTCAAGTTATTTACTGCTTTGGCAAAACACTATTTGCCAGTAGTGGCACATTGGTACAGTTTTCAGCAAGTTAACCACACTGGTGAGCAGCTGACAACTTTAAGCAAACAACTGCTATGAACAACTTTAGGTGTGCTGCAAATAAGGCGTTTGCAAATACATTTTGGATGTCTCTTTTTGGATTTTGAAAGTAGAAGTCAATCTTTACAAAAAGCAGAACCTCAGTCATTGTTTCAAAGAAGAAAAAACAGTTTAGAACATAAGGTCAGAATTACTCACAAGGGTGAGAAAATTACAGTATTTTTAGTGACCTATTCCTTGAAGTCTCTTGATTACACATTGATTAACAAGATTTTAACTGAGGTATGTTTAGACCACCTGGAGACGGTTTTGATTTCATGGTGTATTTAGAATATTCTACAGCAGATGAATGTTAAGTAGGTAGGAAGCAATTATGCCTGTTGGCTAAAACCCAGATTATTATGTACTGTATTTAGAATGGCCACCTTGACATAAGCAGACATCAAAAATTCCTCTCCCATATCCGATTAAAAATATTGCTTTCTCATCTCAACAATAATTGAAACAACAAAGAAACACATTTTCAAAAGGTCACTGACTTCTTGACTCTGTAAAGTTTGAGTAATGTAACTCATTCAGCTTTCTCTCAGCTGGCCATAGATAACGATTTATCATCTTGTTTAAACTGTGCGCTCTACATCTAAAAATATGACCTAAACTTGATTAAAAAAATCTATGACTAACAGCAACTAAAACAACCACATCAAATGAAATTTTCAAATGTATATTAAAAAAGAAACAATGACATTGTAAAACAATGTATGTACATCACTTATTTCTTACCATCCCCACACTCTGCCCTGCCTCGGACGAGATGAGGAAATAAAATGCAGACAATACAGGTGTGGAGGGTCATTGCCTGTTGCGTTAGCTTCTGGTCCTACCTGGAGCTGTCCAGGTCTTTGGATCTCTCACTGTCATCTGTGCCCTGTGATAGTGCCCTGCCAATTTTTTATAATGGGAAACTTGCACGCTTCATGACAATTTTGTCACATTCTTTTGTTTCTGTAGGAAAACTTCCACATTTTTTGACATTGCTTTGTTTGAACTCAATGGCGTTTATTGCTTGTAGTTTTAAATTACTAATTGACTGAAGGCAGTGGCAGTATCAGTTACAATTACAGGCACCGGAGTTTTACACGACTTCTGCTGCACAGCTTAACATCAGCACAGAGACCTGCTGCTCTCACCTGTGTTTGTAGAGGTAAAAGGCAAACCCTGATAATACCAGCACAAAGAAGGGCACTAGAATGGCAGCAGCCACTGAGCTGCTGTTTGTGCCATAGTAAGGATTAGATGAATCCATATCTGTTGTAATAAGACCTGAGAGAGAATAGGAAAACATAATATTTCAAGGCAGTAGTTCTTAAGTACGCTATTACTGAAAATATGTTCAGAATTTAAAAGTACATTTCCGTTATTTTGTTTTTGTTATATGTTTTGAAAGGGAAGAGACACTATGAAAAATTAATTCTACCTTGTCTTGTTAATTGAAACTTCCCAAAATCATTGCTGTGAATGTGACCTTGGAAAACATAAATTTTCTTTTCTGATTCAGCTGTCACCTATACAGCAACAAAACAGAACAAAGCCTTTTAATATTTGTAGACACAGTTTGATAAATTATGTTATTGTGTTAAAACAAGTCAAATGTCTTACAAAACTCATAAAAGTTCTACTGATTCTAACAGGATTAAAAAAGAGGTTTAAAGAGGTCAATGCTGCAAAGAGAGATTCTCTTTAACCAAAATCACTTTTTGAGGACTACATTAAACGGCTGAAAGGAACTATAGCCCTATTTATCCAAGGTGTGGGGTCCCTAGAATTTGAATAAACTCTACCCCTTCATTTTAACACCATGACATTTACAGACATCGCGCACTAGGCAGTTAGCCAATTACTTCACACTGAGCCAGCTAACCAATCCGGGCTGTAATTCTAAAAGCGGGGCTTCTTGAAACCAGAAACTTAATAGCCCGTTTGGAAGTATGGAAACAGTGGTGTAGAATAAAATATGTAAAAAAAATGCATTTTTTGTAAAACAAAGCATGAAAACAATTGTTGTGCACCCCAAAAACATAAGACAAAGACATAATAGGAACCTTTTAAATTTGAAATTTGTACTTAAGTTTAAAATCAATACACCACTTAATTGCATTTTTTGATGACTAATTTTATGATACTCACATATCCATCCATTGTCCAGTTATCATTTTTAAATTTACTAAAATATTGTTCTGTTAGGCCTCTAATCTGGTAAACTTTTAATAATAGATGATTTTCTTCTTTCTTGTAAGTTCCTGCATAAACAATAGAGAAAAGGATAAACAGACTTTCACAAACTGTTACTTCTTAGCCACAGACCCTTATTTTAAACCCCAACCTTAACCACCCCAAACATGCAAAATGATTGACAGGCACAGAGCATTTCTGATTGACTTAAAAAAGCATGGACCTCTCCCCTGACTGTTCTTTCAGTCTGCGTGTTTATAAAGCCTACAGCTGTCACAGGGAGACAAGTGTGATTTCTCAAGAAACCTATTTCAGTAATGTCAGGTACAACAAACACTTTATGTTTGCTATTCTATTAAAAAATTGCTTACAATGCCTTAGGTGTCGAAAAACAAACAGCTAAATACAAAAACATTCATAGCTATCAAAGCTGGTTAATTCTCCTGAGAAATTTAGTTGAACGCGGTTGATTTTGGCACTGGTGTGAGATTGGGAGTGAATAAAAATGCAATGCAAGTTAATTAAAGAAAATCCTTCTCTGTCAGCACATACTTTATTAGAGTATTAAACAAATTAATACATTCATGTAAAAGTTACCATTTTAAATCTCTGAAAATTTACAGTAGAGTTATTAGTCACAGTTCTGGTGTCCTCTGTGGTTATGGGTGTGATCTGTGTTGTTAATTTTACATCACTGTAGCATTTTATATGACTGCAACAATATATAAACACACAATACCTTTATTTCTGCTGGAAAATACAAAACAAATGACCTTTTACAGTAAATAACTATGTGGTTCTGCCTTTCTGTACAATCCAGTGAATTAAGTATACAAATAAAAGGTACTTCATTATGTTCTTTAATTGGTAATTGATAGAAATAAATCAAAAGATTATTCATAAATAACGGAGGCATCAACACAAAAATAGCCTCAAACTTAAATTTAGGAAAATATCAAAAAAGGTAAAACAAATATTATAAAGTAGTTGTGATTGCATCGCATTTACACTGTAGTACCATGATTTTACAGGCAAGTGTTGCTAAATCAACATTCCTTTTAAACAAACATAATCCTTTGGATTCCCCTAAACATAACTTCTAAAATCATTTAAAAAATGCAGGCAAGACTGACGTTTAACCATAAGTCCCAAACTGTAGCCCCAAACATAACTCAGAGGTTGATAGAAATATTGGTGCAGGATCTTCCCTGAAACATGTCAATTGTCTTTATAAATTATGATTGATCTGGTAAAAATATTTTACTTACCGGAGAGTTTAATCTGCACCCCACTCTGTTCCAGAAGAGTAACGTTCACCCTGCTGGTGGTGCTGTTGAATGCATTCACTGTTATTGTGGCTGCTTGTCGTTTACCCAGATACTCATAGAATCCGGCCCAGCCAGAGTTCAGTGAGAACACATCTGCTGGGACTAAAGCAGCAACACAGCCATCAACATCACTGCATCAGTGATGCTTTTTAAGAACTACAACAAATGCCTTGAAGAGACAGTGTTTTTAATGTTTTGTCACCACAAAACCCGAAGGTTAGATTAACCCTATCCCTGTGAGTACACAAAAACCCGGCGAAGATGAAGATTAAATGTAATAGTGTGTTGTTGCCATGCTGACGAAACGCTAACCAATCAGAGCTCATTCTGTATTTCTAAAGGCAGAACCAGGAACTTAACAGCGTGTTTTTGAGTGGAAAGAGGACAATATGTGAGAAATGAAATGGAGCGTGAAAACCTTTTTTAGTGCATCTCAAAAATAGGACCCCGTTAAAAAAAATGCAAAAACTTTTCAAGCAAAAATAGCTTTATGAAAGTTTCAAAAAAAAAAAAGCATTTGGACACCTTTGACTCTGGTTGTCAATGCTAGTAGAACATGTTTATAGCTGATCTGCTAAACCTGTAGTTCCTTTGTTAAAAAACCTGTGTGAACTTGAGGAATACTTGAGAAGTTCATTCTGGGGAAGGGAATTTATGTCAGTGTTTCATTTTTATTAATTGATAGGTCTGAGAAACGAGTACTCAGGGGCAGGGCATAACTGAGGGCGGGGTATGTGCAGTATGACGATAATGAAAAGATATAAATTAAATCAGTATTACAAACATGAATGTTGATGAAACGTTGTGATGGGAAAATATCAAATTATTACTAAAGCATAATTAATGTTTATAAAAATAATTTACCATTTAAAAGAAATAGCTGTGTGAGGTGAAACTGGATAGTGAATAAATACTGGTAAAGTGAAGCACATTCTATTTTCTTATTCTATATGGGATTAATCAAATATCCTAGATACACAATATAAATGTAATATTACATTTTTTAATATTACATTGCATCTATCTGCGCAAAATGCAAGTAAACTTAAAGTACGTCACGTGCTAGCCAGAAAGTGTAACTCCTGTTGCACTGATGTACTCATAACAACCCGCTCATCCTAGGCAGCTTTCGAAGCCATATTCTCTCAGTGCTCTGGTCCTGACACTGCACCGCGTGCTCTAGCAATATCACCAATCTGACATCAAGGTACCACCCAAAATGCCACCATAACCAATCAGATGAAAATAAATTAAACCTGTTCAATCACTGTTTTCATGATCGATTGTCGCCGTCACATCTTAATGCTCAAGGACTTGTGGCCATTCTTACTTCATTCCTCTATTAAAAATCACCATAACATCTGGGGAAAATAAGACTGCTTAAATGGCTTAAGTTAGTTTATTTAATTTTAGGAAAGAAAAAAGAAAGTTAATTTTAAGTGTGACTGAAGTGTCCAAATACCTTCTGAGGCCACGCATGCCATTTTTTAACCGCTAGTGGCACTAAGGGAACTATAAAAATAACGTCTTGGTTACATATGTAACCCCCGTTCCCTGAAGGAGGGAACGGAGACGTTACGTCAAGTGACTGACGTATGGGGTCTTGCTTGAGAGCCCTATCAC
>JAZGTJ010002589.1:0-41176 GCA_036877575.1 Botia almorhae
GTTGTTCCAACAAAAGGTGTTGATGCAGGAACATGCCACGCAAGCTGTTGTAAACCGTAGCCTCTGTTAACACCAAAACATACAGGCAAGAACAGAAACTGAAAATTATGAGTTCATTTCTAAGAACTGCTGATCTTTTTTTTTTTTTTTGTTTCTTCAACTTCAGGTTTTTATGTCACGGGGTCTGATTTTTATTAAAACAAACAGAATTTAAACTTTTTCTTTGTGTTATACAGTGAAAGGATCACAATACAACCATTGTGAAAACTTTTTAACAAGCTATCATAATTTATTTTGCTACATTGCAAAAAACAGTTTAGGAAAAATGTGTAGATTTTATTGTTGTCCTAGACCCATTCTTTTTAATAGTAAACCATGAAAATACAAAATAATAATAATAAAAAGAAATAATAAAAATAATAAAATAAAGTATTACTGTCCCTTGCTCATACCCTTTTTTTTGTGATTTTTTGTGTTACTGCGTACTGAAATTTAAGAAACCTAAATGTCTGCCCAACATGATTTTTACCTGTAAAGGTTTTCCAATTGTTCTTTCTGTTAGATTTTTAGGCTTTTCCATGTACCATCGCCGCATTCCCTGAGAATACTATGTACATTTGGGTGCAAATCTGGCCTTGTTATTGCTTCATGCAGCTATATTTTTTCTTAACATCCTTCCCCTTTGGTAAGTCAGACAGCATTAGACCAAAACTATTTTAAAACATATTTTTGGTACATTTTTCACGAGAAGCTCTTTCACGTTTCAAGTGTCAAAACTAATACTAATATGATGTGTCTATATCACACCTTTGTTGGGCACCTCAATCAACTCCCTGTGGCATGGGGCTATGAGCATAAATTAACCACCAGGATGAAAAATTGAAATCAACTCTTTCCTAAAGTATGTCTATATCCTGGTGTGTTTGGATGATATGTGTAGGCACTTGTGACTAGCCCCCTTAAGATGAGCATCCTTAACAACTTATCTCTCCTGGAGTAATGGTCATGTTGCCATAGAAACTTTGTTAAAATGCAAGAAGGGGGGCTCTTCTGGAGCATACGCTAAACAAGGTAAAGCATCTAACCATGTGAAGCTAAATTAAAGAGGTGGAAGAAACAGCATCATTTTGTCTAAGAGTTTTCTAAATGCCAAACACACTGATTTATGGTGTAGCATCCTTAATGTTATTGTCATAAAAGAGACAATGTGGAACATTGGATGTGTGGGGTTCTGGCTGCAATGCAGTGAGCCATCCTGAGATGGGCTGCTATTAATGATTACATCTTAAACGGTACTCAAAGCAATATAACTGTGTGAATATCTAAATGAACTGGTCTTCAACCAACATTTCTCTCCTCACAAAATTCCACAACAATGACAGGATGCCCAGCTACCAGAAAATGAGAAAATATGGAAATGAACCATCTTTCCAGCGATTTGATACTCACACTAGAATTTGAAGCTATTGAGAGTAACTTATGAATCTCCTCAGACATGCGAGTTCACAGAGCCGTGAAGATGTTTGATAACAATAATGCAGTATAAGGAGCTACAGCCTTATTTGGAGTTCTCCCATGCTATGACCTGACGCACTGGGTGGCGTGCTGATCTAGGCAGCAACATTCAAGTATGCCGAATCAAATATATGGATACAAGTCCCCGTTGGCCAGGCACAAATCCCTGCAAAGCTTCTCTTAGGACCAAGCGGTTCACAATTGGTTCTGCTTGAGAAGTAAATCAGTGCCAGGGTAGATTGTAGTTTTCCCAGCCACAGGGTGAAATGCTGATGCAGATATCCCCGGCGCAGATTCATAAAGTTGCAAATGGCAAGTTTGGGTTTACTATCCCAACGCTGAGGGACTGTGGTAATCTGATAAGTGTGGGGCATGGGCGGCCACGCAGCGCCATGAACGATAAATAGATTATAGTTTGATCAACACTGCACAGGCGCACGTCGCAAAGGCCAAACACACAATGCGTTATTGGGGGACCAAGATAATGCCTGCCAGAGCAGAAGAGCCATGACAAAGCCATACCTGCGCATTAAAGCTATAAGCAGGACTGTTATTCCGTATGGCAAAGCCCAATGTTGGGAAGGTTATCTTAGACAGAGGAAGTTTGGTGGATAAAAAGCTTTTGCCGGACAAAGATGGTGAAATGGTTTAGTGGTTAGTGAAGGTAACGGAAACACTTACCAGAAATGCTACTGCTATAAATTGATGAACAGGCGATTGTTCACCTTAATCTGATTATATACAACTTTTAAGTGGAAGGACAGTAAATCTTTTATTTGATTATAAGTCTTTCTATTTCCCCTCATCACTCCCAGTGCAGGTGGAAAGCTATCTATAAAAAAATCAATGACAACATACTGTAGTGTAAGAGGTGTATTGGTAAGATATTGTGTGGTTATCAAGACCTCATCTGCATGCATACATACACATGGTTAAAGATTATATGTACATATATATGTTCCACGCACTAAAGTTTTTAACTGGTGTTTATATCATAGACCTATACATCGAAACAAAAAACGCCTTTTTTACACTGTGAGATTAGAAAGCATTTTTCTGGCGTGGTGTAGACTTACCCCTCTAAAAACATGCTATGGTAAATTGATATGCTTGATTATGTTGTTTTTTAAACTTGTAATACAGATAAAGCTTTGCAATAACTGTAATTAAAAACTAATAACTCATATACAGACTGATACAAAAATGAGCTTTCCTGTAGCTCAGCTGATGTATGGAACTAACAACACAAAAGTCATGGGTTCAATTCCAAGGGAATGCCTTTACAGTACTGACAAAAGGAATAATTTGCATAAACTGGTACTGTTAAAAAAAACAAATAATATGTGGTAATACAATGGCATAATGTGTGGTATTACAAAGAATTATAATGTATAAAACTGTTTTTTATAAATACACATTACGAAGTCTTACCTATATTACTCAAAAATTAACATCCTAAATATCTTCTTTTATATATATATATATATATATATATATATATATTATAAATGGCTGTTGTTTCTTGTTCTTTGTGTTTAACAGTATTTATTTTGCACAAAGCGAAATTGTCTGGCGTCTCATGAGCCTGACAATCAAGGACTGAATTCAATTTTGATGTTACACCATGTCTGTAACACGGTGTAACATCTGTGAAGGCATAAACACAAAGGACTGTGGCAACAGGTATGTCTATACAAAAAAAATGACTTTCAAAACTAAGATAAAAATCTGAAAAGTGTGGCATGTATTTGTATTCAGCCCCCTGTACTATGATACACCTAAATTCCAGTGCAATCAATTGTCTTCAGAAGTCACCTAATTAGTTAATAGAGTCCACGTGTGTGTAATTTAGTCTTAGTATAAATACACCTGTTCTGTAAAGGCCTCAGTTGTTTGTTAGAGAATACTAGTGAACAAACAGCATCATGAGGACCAAGGAACTCAACAGACAGGTCAGGAATAAGGTTGTGGAAAAGTTTAAAGCAGGGTTAGGTTATAAAAAAATATCCCAAGCTTTGAACATCTCAAGGAGCACTGTTCAATCCATCATCCAAAAATAGAACAAGTACGCCACAACTGCAAACCTACATGGCCATCCTACATGGCCATCCAACTAAACTGACAGACCGAGCAAGGAGAGCACTGGTTAGAGAAGCAGCCAAGAGGCCCATAGTCACTCTGGAGGAGCTACAGAAATCCACAACTCAGGTGGGAGAATCTGTCCACAGGACAACTATAAGTTGTGTACTCCACAAATCTGGCCTTTATGGAAGAGTGGCAAGAAGCCACTGTTGAAAGAAAGACATAAGAAGTCCTGTTTGCAGTTTGCCACAAGCCATGTAGGGGACACAGCAAACATGTGGAAGAAGATGCTCTGGTCAGATGAGACCTAAATTGAACTTTGTGGCCTAAATGCAAAGCGTTATGTGTGGCGGAAAAGTAACACTGCTCATCACCCTGACCACACCATCCCACCTGACCACGCTGTGGGGATGCTTTTCTTCAGCAGGGACAGGGAAGCTGGTCAGAGTTGATGGGAAGATGGATGGAGCTAAATACAGGGCAATCCTGGAAGAAAACCTATTGGAGGCTGCAAAATACTGGGAAGGAGATTCACCTTCCAGCAAGACAATGACCCTAAACATACAACCAGGGCTACAATGGAATGGTTTGGATCAAAGAATATTTATATGTTAGAATGGCCCAATCAAAGTCCAGACCTAAATCCCACTGAGCATCTGTGGAAAGACTTGAAAATTGCTGTTCACAGACGCTCCCCATCCAATATGGCCGAGCTTGAGCTATTTTGCAAAGAAGAATGGGCAAAAAGTGAAGGAAATGACAAGTGTGATGGTAAACGTAAAATTATGCTTTTTCTCACGGCGACCTTGCTACACGCCATGACAAACCTGTCACATAGCACAGGTTTGCAGACAGTTATGAATTAACACTATAAGAACGCTCTCAAAAGAAGTATAATCTCTCAATGGGGGCAACATTGACCTTATTTGCATTTACTCTTCCTGATATTGTTACCCAGTCTCAGGTGTAAAGAGGATAGCAGAAAAAGGAAATAATATAAATCCCTGTATCCTCAACATTACAGTCAACCTGCATAAGAACAAATAAATTTACAACCTTGACAGGTCATTTCACACAAGGCATAACAGTGAAACAACGGTACCTGACAGTCTGAGAGATGACGAACAGCCGTGCCTTGTGGGAAACGACAGTTGAGGCACCTCATTTCACGTGTCTCACACGCTGCGTCTGTCCTTTTGCTAAAACGGCTTCTTCACTCATTCAATAAAAGACAACTGTCGCGGATTAATGTTTATTGCGGAAGAGATGGATAACGTCTAGATAAAATGATGTGACAAGTGTCATCGCAGTGTCATTTTTATGTTGGGCGCTGGTTTCTGGAATCTCTCCAAGACTGTCAGAATTAGCATTCTCCATTGCCATCCAGCTGTGCCTTGTGGATTTCAGACATTTGTCTCAATAGAAAGTTTATTAAACCTCATCGAGAGACAGAATATGCAACACATTCTAATAAAGGATGAATATTTTGCAAAAACAAGGCACTCACTTGCAGGGTGCCACTCTCACATCTCACAAACATTATCTGGCGTTGTCTTAAGAAATTTTCACAAAGGCCAAAGGCATAATTCGCTGTTATTCACGCTGCATATCGTGCACGCCGACAATGTCATTAAACCTGCACATATCCCTTTTAGTTCAGATTAGAAAAAGACCAATAACACTTGCCGTGTGCAGTACACAATTAAAATGTGAGGCCACAGCTAGCCTCTGGTCTGGCTCAGTTTGATGTGTGGAGGGATTCCGATGATGACAGGTGAAAAATAAATGCAAATGAGCTAATACAGCAGGAGACCATAGGAAGAGATGGATAAGCGAGGGAACAGCTTTCTGAAGTCGCACATCTGAGACCTTTCGAGCACCAAAAAGAGGTAAGACGGAAGCGATGGCCAAGAGGTAGCGCCCGAGTAAAGAGGAGAACCATGGCGGCACGGAGGATTAATTTACTCGCCCTCACAAGGTGTCCTTGCTGGTCTTTGAAACAACCTATTAGAGGAGCCACAGGAAGGCATAAAGCGCAGCCCTGTGGATGTCTTTGGGCTAGTTAGATCTCCACTACAAGGGCTAAGAGCTCAAAAACTAGTTGGTCCTGTGTCCCTGTGAACGCCACGTAGACACAGCATGTATCAGTGTGAAATTGTGATTGTGTCAGATGTTTCTATGAGAATATCTTCCATCTTGACTTATGCAGAACAAAACTGTGGCTTCTACACGTTAACAACAACTCAAACAGGAAAATAATCGTAACATTTCAGTCAACAGTCATCCATTTTTAATTGACATTATTGAACGACAGTTGAGAAGACCACAACATTCAAATTATACGGCTGAACAATTTTGCTCCTAATGTTTATGGGTCTCAGGGTGGTGGCTGAGTAAACTGTGCTATGATAATTAGGTTTACTCATAGAAGACCACTGACCATAGTCAACAGTTAAACACCATTAGCCATTGACAAGACAGTGATCACTTGAGAGGGCCAGATTGGATACAAAGAGACCAAAGAAATCCAACCGCCAAAAGCCCTCCCACTATGCCACTAATGCAAACCAGCACTGCCAATGTCATCTGATCACTGGTATCAAAGTTACTTCATTAAACAACGTTGCTAGGATCAGGCCTTGAACCGTTCACCCATTTTAATCACCCTCATGTTGTTCCAAACTCGTGTCACTTTCTTCCAACGTTCTGTTGATCTGGTTTACAAAACCAGAATGATTGATTTGGCCACAAATGGGACTGAACCACTTCTTGAGTTTGTTTTGGTCTGTTTTTTCACACGAAACTATTCAAAAACTATCAAAAGTCATATGGAAAACTTTTGTGAAACTTCTGTGGTGCTTTTGCATCCTTATTGGAGCTCTGAACGCTTCAGTCCCCATTAATGTAAGAGCAACCAGCACAGACTTCTTTTGAGTACGGCAAAAGAAATAAAGCCGTACGTGTTTAGAATGACATGAGGGTGAGCAAATGATGAGTTTTCTTTTTTTGGGGGTGAACCATTTCTTTAACAAAGGGCCAGACACAAAGACACATCCAAAAAAATGTCAACAAGAAGAACAGACAAATGAAACAGCGTTGACATTGGGCGTTCCTTCAGGCTTTTAACAAATGACACTTCAGATGTCTGCCGCCTTGTGTCTGCAGCCAGTCTAATGAGTCCCTCTGATAACTGCACAAGCGCAATAAGTAATGAAACTCCAGCTTGGCTCTTATTACGGAATCTCTTCGCCGTCTGACACTAAACAGTAGATAATGTATTGGCGGCGGCAGCTTTTGGCAAGCGCTTATTAAACGTGGGTTCAAAAAGGCATTGATAGACCCAACGGAGGCGGCCGGTCTCTCTTCTAATGTGCGATGAGATAAGCTTACAACCTTGAAAGAAGAAAAAGAAAAACTTAATTATCATGTGCTGCGACAGAACCAATCAATAGGTTCGGGTTTACGGTGACAGCCATTAGGGTCAGAGCCAGTTAACGGCTGAAGCACCACAGGCCTACATAGAGCTTACAGGGGCTATGACATTAATGATTTGGGGGAGAAGGCTTTAGGACAGCATCCGTGGGGCCGCATACCTTGCGAGTGTGAACAGGAGACACAGGTGACACATGCTGACACACAAGGAGACTATGGGCTACTACGTATTTAAAAGCCATTTATGTTGATTTACATTCTTAAGTTAATTTACACATTACACGTTTTATTTTAGGTATTATTCTAATTCTGATATGTCAAGACTTTTAACAGTGACCCCCGGCTTTTTAATCTTTTTTAAAAAGTAAATTTAAATAGCCTCTTTAAAGACATTTTAATTATTGTAGTGTAGAATATTTAATCATACTATCCAGAACAATTACTCAAAATAGAGACGTCTTGCTGTTAAAGATATTACAAACAAAAGACTAGACACAATCTAAGGCAGTTTTATGATTCAGAATCTGTTCTGTGTAATCCCAGCCTAAGAAACACACGTGTGCTCAGAATTTTCATACAGGTTAACATTTACTTAGACCTTCTCTTTAACATTTACTTAGACCTCACATTTACAATTCAACCCTACTCTAAAAAACTATTGCTACAATTCAATGTCATCACAAAAAATGGTGAGTAGTTTGCTTCCCTGTGGCTTACTGACAAATACAAATGAAAACCCATGTTGGGACAGAAACATTCTTTTTAACTTTACATTTATGCATTTGGCAGACCCGTTTAATCAAAGCAACTTACAAGACATTATTGTTATACATATTATTAGTATGTGTGTTTCCTGGGATTCATACCCATGATCTTTGCGCTGTTAATGCAATGCCCTACTAATCGGGCTACAGGAACATAGATAATACATTTACTGTTTTACAAAAACATTGTAAAAGTTGTAGCATGGTGGATATTGGAATAATTAGTAATGCAGTGCAGCAATTTCTCTTACAGACCACCCCGAGATTTAAAGCAAAATGCAGGTGTTGTCTCAGAGCAACAATGGATTATTCTGCACTGGTGCTTGACCCCTGGTTTTGCTCTCCTCATTTGAATAATTGTTTAGCCAACAGTTTGGTGTTTCACAGAACCTTTGGTACAACTTTCACAAACAAATGCTTACTTGTAATTGGAACCATTTTCCGAGAGAAGTGTTGCATTTTCTGACAGAATTGCAAGGGTGACAATATTTTTGGCCATGATTGTATGCTTTCAAAATTTTAATGCGGTATACCGGATTAACTAAAAAGCCTAGTTAAGTGTCAACCCTGTTTTGACAGGGAACCGACACTTATTTTTTAGAAACCCTACCAGTTTGCTCTAATTACTAAAATTCCATTTTGGACAACCATAAGGTGAGTTATTTGCCCCTTAGAAAGAAAATTGATGTTTTAAATATCAACTGTCAAAAAGGCCAGATCTGAGAATGATGGAAATGACAAAAGATAAATAGAAATTAACTTTTCACTCAGCCATGTGTCAGATGCTTCTCTCAAAAGCCAAGCGCCCCTTCAACAGATCTTTGGCTCTGACCAAAATATAAGAATTTCATGTTTAAGCAAACTGAATGTTGATTTTGTATACACAAGGACACAAATTTGTGAATCTTTTGTGGAATAGAACCACAAAAGTAATATAATATTTGTGTATCAGTAAGAAACCACGCAAAACTTTGGAATTAAAACAATGTCCAACGAACAAAAATGTGCAGTGTGCAGAATAATAAAAATATTTTTAATAATAAAAATTGTGCGATAGTTATGATATCTCATTTAGATAAGTTGCTTTCAAAGCCACATAATAACTGATGTCTGGTCTACACATGGATAAATTACATATTAATACAAGAAATGACCTACTAATAAACTATATTACTTTGAAAAACGTATTTTGTAATTAGCATTACTAGCAGATCATTTTAAAATCATTTTATAAAAAGGCTAGGTCTGACTCTAACTGGATGGCCCATGTTTGAAAGCATTATAAAACAGCTGATATACTTTATAGTATCTACCCGCATGTATATTAATATAATAAAAACACACCAAAGTGCTACAGTACATTGCTTATAAACAGCAGACAGCATACAGTTACAATATGAACTATATTACTTGACAGTTTATTTGTGTAAATGTAATTGCCTATTGAATATTGGCATTTATCATTATAATTGTGTTATTGCTTTACAAAAAAAACACTCAAGGTCGTGTATATAATAATTTTACCATAGTTAAGAGATGCTCTTAGGGAAAATGCTTTGCATTATTTTCTAAACAAGAACACCAGGAAAGTGAATGAGATTGTAAGCAGGCATTACTTCTAATTCTGAACACATTCACAACAGAACAGTGTGGTGTTTGTAACGTTTTGAATGAGATTAGCAGACTTTTATTACCATATGTTATGCATAAAACAACAAGGAGGGACATATAGATGAAGAATTCACACAGCTCTTTGGCAGAAAGGTTTTACACACAATATTGTAGTAATTGCTGTCAGCTTCAGAAGGTGCAGGGGGAAAACTGCCGAAGGCCAACCGTACAGTAGGTGTTCTAATATAAAGACTCACTCCTCAGTATGGAAATGAAATTAACATATTAGCTGGCACACGGCAGTGAGGAGAAATGGCCCCAGAAATAAGGTACATTTTCAGCTTTAATGATCGGGGACAAAACACTCACCAAGTCAGAAATAAGTTTCAGCTACTGCACCTTGTGTTAAATAGAATTAATAGCAACAACAACAACAATGTAATGATATGCTGCTCTGGTGTTTAACTCAGTCTACTGTGGGTTTCTCTTTCTAAGCTCCTTAGCTTTTCCATTGTCGCTTTGTTTTAGGAGATGAGTCTAAACAGGCAAATACTGCAATGGTTATTCATAAACAGAAAGAATCTTTAACCACTTTAAGCATTTTACATGAATATTCTATACCATGAGATAAGGACAAATTAATGTTTGATCATGAGCACACAAAAGTGCTGAAGAACTTAACTAATTATGGAACCATAATTCCATGCCTCATTATTAATTACAGAGAGATGACCTGTGAGCACACACACACATACACACACTTGCAACAGCTGAGTGGTTGGTATTTACATTGTGTATTATAGAATAATTATTATATAATAATTATATAATATTACCTATATTATGACCTATTACATATACTGAGTACCTGACTAATAACATATACACCTGTCTATATATATCACATATACCTTACTTCCTTCGAAATGTATGAAGGTTTAATTTTCGGATGGTATCCATGGAGCTGCATTGTGAGAGTATACGGGAGCCTTTAAGGCACTTTAAGCTACTACATATTTAAAAAACATTTATGTCAATTCATGTTCCACTGTTAATTTACACTTTACAAGTGATTCTTTATATTCTTTTGATATGTTGAGTGAGATCTCATGGGTCATGTCTTTGATGTGTTAAAAGCTAACTTTAAGACACACAATGCTGAATGTAGACTGTCATACCTAAGCTTTGTTCTTGTCCATGAAGGAAGCACAGGAGGGTTTGTGAAACTAGTCTAATGACATAATATTTAAAACACAATAATATCTGAAACAATTGCAGATGCTTATTATTTTTAGCCAGCAGAATTTAAGTGAATATGTTGTAAAGATTCAATGTAAATTTAGGCAAAATACAGTAAGAAAATTTAGATTTTAATCCTATGCAATTCTACAGTAACTTGTGTGGCTATTTCTCAAATATTTTCTAGAAAATGTTGTTTTTTTATGTTGCTGCATGCTTAAAGCTTAAAGTGTTTTTAAAATTGGATAATGTGTCCTAGTGGTTATTAACCAGCAACCAAGGTTGTTGGTTCAAAACAAACATGATCTCTTGCCCTTGACCCACAGGTTTCTGTGCCATAATGATTAATCCCATTTTAATTTTAAGTGTCTGCATAATGACAACTTGTTTACTATTCTGTGTTTCTAAACCTGTTCGGCCCGCCCACCTGAACAGCAGCTTTCATTGACACAGTCACAATGTACAATGAAGGCAGTAACATTATGCTGCCCTCTGAGGTAAGGAGGGCAACATTGTTCTGCCAACATTATACAGCAGCATCATAAATACCATTTGCAGAAACAGGCAGCCCCAGAATGCACTGTGACAAACTCAAAATAATAAGATAGTGTCTAGAATTGAGGTAAATGTATTGATTTAAATGTATTTACATTTTATTCAATACCAAAAAGTATCAGTAAATTATTGAAATTGTATAATTAATCATTTTATTCCATATTAAAGCTACAATTCATAATTTTTACCTCTCTATCAACATTTGTGTTTGAAACAAAAATTTCAAATTTCATTTGTTTTTACAAATGTTGAAGTCAGATGAAGCCAAAGTGACATTTCCTGTAAAATCCAACCTGACAGCTCAGATTATATATTATTTTTATAATCTTACCATTGTAAAAGGATAACATTTTGAAGACTGATCTATTATGTACTTGCTCAATAAATAACAGTCTTTGTCTATTTTAACCCAAAAAAGTTACAAAAAAGGATTGCAGCATTAATAATTTTAGATACTGTTAGAACCTATGCAGTTTATTATAAGGTTTACTTTGGTACAATAAACCTCTATTTGGTTGCCATTTAAAGTTCTACATCAAAACCAGCTAAGTACAACCAGACTGTTTGAAATGTGAAACACAAACCCCAGGTCTCACCCAGAGTAGTTGAAGAGTCTGCTGTCCCAAAGACTGTGTACTCCACGGGTCCCACTGTGAAAGAAACAGGAGTCAGAGCCATCAAACTGGTTCAGCCCGTCCTCTGTGTTCTTAGATGCGTGGCTGTGTACCACATCCAGCAGGACGATGATACCGAGAGAGTGAGCCATGTCAATCAGCTCTTTCAGTTCCTCCGGGGTGCCGTAACGACTAAAGTGAAGAAAAGATGAAGGCAGATATCAGAGCAGGCTGGGCAGAGGTTGTCTGTCAAACTGCATGTTGTTATTCTTAGGTTAATCTTAAATCTGGCAAGAGACTTACTGTTAAGAACAATTCTTTGAAAAGTATAGAGATATTTTTCTGTGTCTAACCCACAAGATGATGCACTGGCGGGGTTTCAAAGCAATGCACATTTATTTCAAAAACAAAGGGCTAAAACTTATAAGCCTGCTTCTGTAGAGGCTTTTCACCCTGTTGGTCTTTGACTTTATCCTGACACTTAATGGCCTGAATGAATTAAGTTTAATAAATCGCTGTCACTTTGCACTGAAGCTGTTTATGCTTGTTTTCATCTTATATTAACCGAGAATGTCAACCTGTACTTTAATACTAAAAAAATACATTATACTAATCTGCAGATATAGCTGCTGCTTATATATTTGAATGTTCACATTTAAAACTTTGCCAAATAGATCTTTTGTATTTATTTTCAGTAACTAGATGTTTTCTATGTAATGCTTAGTATTATTGTTAGATACCTAAATAACTTAAAGAACTTTTTTATTTGATTTATATAATTTTTCCATTGTTTAAAACACTTTCAGAACTTGAAAAGAGCCATGCAAAGTACATTTGTTAATATTAAAACTATTATTAACTGCATTATTGGAAACTTGAACTTATTGCAAGACACGTCTGGTCATGTGATATCAAGATGGCTGACCCCATGAGAGTGGAGACTCCCTCCATGTAGAATACAACAGCTTTTTTCTAGGTCACTGATATGACAGGAATCTCAAGCGAGCTCATCACTCTAATCATATTTCTGAAAAGGTACTATTAATTTCTTTGTGTCTAGACTTCTCTTGACATTAACAAAAATTACATACAAAAGGGTAAGTGTTTTAAAAAGAGAAAATTTACAAGTCACCTTCAAGTATCTTGCTCAAGGGCATGTTTGTAATACCAACTGGATCATCCGTTTCAGAATTTTGAACTTAAAACTTACAATCACTAGCCCACATCTGCAAGTGTTAGGCCACACCACCACATCATGTGTCCGCATTTGTGCATGTATCATAAGAGTTTCCCTCTCTGTAACAGGTTGTTTAGTGCTGCCAGCTATATGACGCATGTGCAAATACATCACCCGTGCCAAGTGATCGCCGTGTATAAACAAACAAATGTGCCAGTAAATAAAAATCAATCTGAATCATTTACAGCACCATGGCCACTAAGCAGAGGTAAAAGCCTCCATTGAGGTTGACACATTGCTCCTCGCGGAACAAAGGGCGAGAGCGGTGCGTTTCCATCAGTGCATCCTCACGTTTCTCCTTCATGTAATTGCTCGGCGAAGCCTCATCTGTCCTTTAGCTATCATATCACTTTCCACCGGCAAACACAATGTGCGGTGACAACAATACCCCTCCTCTGTCTTCCACCCCTTCCCAACATCTAGACCTTGCACTTTCTAAATGACTCGGGGAGATCAATCATGGGTGAAATTACTCTGTATACATTATACTCGCGCTATAGGCTGTCTCCAGCACTAGCTAGTAAGGTCGACAGACAGAATAAAGCACATAAATAAAGAATTCCTGCCTGTCTTCCTTTATCTAAGGCCTCTACCTCTCCACAGGATTAACTGCAAATGTGTTTACAGGAGATTATCAGTCCCGTCACAGGAGCCTCTCTGTGATTTGGGGTCACAGTTGTAAGTGAGAGAGAGAGTCAATGTGTGGTGTGTGTGTACGCTTGTGGTATTTACTGTGAGTTTTATTGACCTGATTATACACAATAAAAAGATTAAGTCAATAAAGAAAATGAGTCAATAGAAATTGTGATATATTAGATAAACAAGAAGACCCTGGGACACAATCAGAAATAAAGTTTTTTGAACTTATAACCTTGCTTAATGAAGCTGACTTTTAGGATGTTTTTGTTTTCAAACTATTAGCATTTGTCTATGTCTAGGTTGACAGTGGACTATAAAGCAGACCCTAGATTTTGAAACAGAGCTTGTCACAATGTCAGACAGAAATCAAAGAGCAAAAATAGATTTCAAATATGATTTTCAACAGGGTCTAATTTTCAAATGTATTTACCTTGATGCAGCGAAGAAACTCGTGACCTGGTAACCGAAACTAGCGTAATACGCATGTTCCATGATTGCCATCAGCTGAATACAGTTATACCCTGAGTGTAAAGACAGTAGGGCTATTAATTACACATTTTACATATTTTTCAAAGCAACATTTTACCAATAAATGAGTGTTCGTATATATAGTGTATACAAACATTTTGTTTGAGAAATAAAGTGAAAAATATATGGAGTTGTGTAATGTATGGTCCTTTAGTGTCATTGTATTAAGCCCAACAGCCACAGAACAAATCACATTTGTTGTATGGAAAAGACTATCATAGACAATCTGCAAAAAATAGTCATACAGGCTTGAAACCACATAAAGTTGATGCAAGATGAAATAATTTTTATTTTTGTGTTTTTTTATTTTATTTACTTTAAGAAGTTATAGTTACTTTAACAATATATGTGCTAAAATCTAAAATTTTGACTTTTAGCTACAGCCTGCCAAAACAAACATAATACAACAAAACATGCAAATTCTGTTGTTACTGTGTTATGAATAACAATGCTATGTGTTATTCCCTATAGTGGTATATTTAAAACACCTACACTGAAAACTGTGACTTTACATAAATTCAAAACATCTGCTTTCATTAATGAGAAAATATTATGCAACAATCTACACAGTCAAAGCTACAAAATTTGGAAACAACAACACTGGTCAGGTCAGTCCCGGGTGAACATCAACATTGCCCCAAACTGTCAAACCCGACAAAACACCATCCCTTTTTCCACCCTCCAGCCATGACAGGTGAGCATCCACAAAAGAAGCCTCTTTCATGATAATACGCAGACTTACAACCATTCGGCACTCAGTGGCCACTGGGACACACTGACTGAATGATTCATCAGGTCATACACAGTCTTAGCTGTCCAGATCAGCCATAAAAACAGTGTCTCGCCTCCCCACGCAGGCTCCAGCTACTCTGACACGGCTTTGAAACCGCACAGGAATGACTCGGGAGAGAGATTCAGGCTTTTCACACACTGTTGTTTTTTCTGTGCAGATTGGTTTATTTATCTATCTATCTTGCTACCATCCTCGCCCGCTTCAGAGAAAGTTTGGGTATTTTTGATGAGGTGTGACAGCGCCAGGGGCTCCGAGAAAACGTCTCACCATTGATGCCTACACCCAGACGTGCAGACACCACATGCACACACACGTGGTGCTTTCCGAAGCTTTTAAGATGCCAGCACCTCAGTTTTCCAAGGAAATGCAAAGCGTTACCACAAACTATGAGAACTCCAGGGACAGAATAATACAGTGCATCAAAGAATATACTGATATGGTGCACGGACATACACATGAATTATTCTATCACTATATTTGTTACTGCAAACTGCATTGAAGGATTTTTAAAATGACCGTCCTCACATGTAACATAAACATGGTTGTATAAGTGCTTTTGTTTTGCCTACCAGCCAGCAAATAAAAACAATAGGCAGGAGGTAGAACTACAACTTTCTACATTTTCTGAAGAAAACAAACCCGGAGCCACAATGTTTCACATGCCTTGATATGGCTGAGACTCCATGGGCCAAAAGGTGGCCTCTGTACACTGTTCCAAGTCAAATAAGCTGACCCCCAATTCTCTATGATGTGCATGGAATTTTATGAGTTCAAGTCTATGAGATTTGTGTTTTATCATCTACCAGATGAAGTTTAATCACTTAGAAAAGTAGCACTCGATCATTGACTGCATGGGATGAATTACACACCAAAATACAATATGCAGAGATATGGACTTGAACTAACCTCTAACCATAAGAATAAGTAATAGTGATGCATGTCATAATCTACTTGTATACTTCATCAAAAGTAAAGGGTTACCTCTAAACACAGACTAAGAATTTAGTCAGAAGTCTCATAAGGTAATATATTACTGAGCTAAACTAATGAAGCCATCATTGACTTCTCTCGGAGTAACAAAAACAATTTCCACGAAGCAGGGTCTAAATTCAAACAACACAAATGGTGCCTATTTAATAAGCACTACAACAGATCCGTAAACAACCAACATATCCTCTCTGACAGAGATAATTTTTTTTCAACTTTCGTTGTAATAAATATCATCCCTATTCCTATGTTCCAGGCTGTGGTATCTTGACAGATTGTTTGTTTTCACCACCAAACCATAAAGGCTTCAAAACGTGGTTCAGGATCCAAGAAGCACAAGCTAATGTTTGCAAATGTTTGTGATTAACTATTAGCCTAACCCACATGAATCACCCCAATCAGTGAACCACAGGCTTCTAAGCTCCATCTCCTGCGTCTTGTGGATACTTGAAAATACCTCCTACATCTCTAAAACACATACCAGCATACACTCGAACACACCTCTCTCCACCCTCCATCCATGATGGCACTAATGAACACTTCACTGGGTGGCTAAAGCTGTAAACAGGGTGTTGACCTACTCAGCAGTCTCCCCAGAACATTGGCAAAGAGGCCAGTGGCTCATCATCCCTGCGGCAGGTCTGTCAGGTTAAGCACCACTGCAGTTTGGATACTTCATGATGAAGGAGGAAGGTTGGCACTCCTAAACTTTTACATACATTGAAAAGTAAGAAGTGCTCTATGGACTGGCTGCCAAGGTGGAATATCTTATTTAAAGGTTTCCACACTTTTATCAAGTGCACTGCATTGGAAGCAGTGGATTGAGAGTAAATGTTCCAACAAATGTTTTAAAAGGCCACAAGAAAAACAGCAAAAATAAAAATGCTGATAAAACCTAACAAACAAAAAAGACAAATGAAAACAACAAAACAGCAAAACACTATGCTAAGAGAACTAAATATAAAAATAAAGAGCCCTGTTAAAGAGCTTAGTATTATGATTTATCCTGTTACTGATGATACAGTCACTTTATATCAGTCAGTTAGGTGAAAACTATCATTACCGCAACAGCTCCGTGTTAATGAAGGTGCTTCTTACCGAGGTCTTTGATCCTGGGAAGCACATTGTGTGTAAAGTTGGTGTAAGATGCCACTTTGCCCTCTGGAGACGCGATCCCAACATGGGACTCGTAGATCCGTAAGCTCCTGGGCTTCTGTGGACGAGGGTGCTTGTGCTGGGACAGAAAATGAGAGGAAAAATATCTCCAGATTTATTCTCCACTTACATCTAACATCACAGTATGTCAAAACTAATTTGGGCAATCTTGTCATATCAATATGACTAATGGCTAATGGGCTTTAACAGGCATCTGTATTTCACAGTCTACTGAACTGATGTTTAAAAAATTACATCTGATGTCAAAATCTACCAGAAAGAAATGTTTTGATACAAATGCATTGTTCATGTTGCATTCCTACGGTCATTTTTTATCTGAAATGATTTGCTTTGCTCCAAAACTTTGCTTTAATTAATGAGGAATATTCACAGTTCTTACCAGTGTATTATTCGTGCGTACTAGGTCATTTATTGTCAGTTAAAACTCCATTAAATGTAGTTTTCTTAGTTTTCTTTTAATAACAACAGCAGTTTTAAAAGTTGAAGACCCATGCAAAATAAAAAGTTGATACGCTGAGGGGGAATAATCACTTACAATGTAAGGTTGAGGAGGGTCCCAGTGTACCCAATCATAGATGACAGACTTCTCATGTTTGGTCACATACTTTGCCCAAGGTGAGATTCGGTACAAGCGCTCACCTGCCTTGGTATGAACAACCACCTGGGAAGAGAGACAAATGAGGGATGTAATGGCAAGGACACACCGGGCGGGTTGGAACATGGGTGCGAGCAAAGGATGATGGGTAAATCTGGTAAGACAAAATGTGTTTACAGCTGCTGGAAAACAGGGATAAAAGGCCAATCTGATGAAAAAAGGTTACAGCGTACAAGGGAAAAGGACACTCGGGTTTAGACCAGCCAATGGAGGTGAAAGAGGAGAAAGGTTGTTGCTGAAAAAATAAGACTTTGAATTTAATTGTTCAGGTTTATCGGAAAACAATATTTGCCAATAAAGTAATTTGCACCATCAGCTTCTGTATGTTTTGGATAAATTATTTTTCAGGGAAAAACTGCAAGAATTATCGAACAGTAGATAATCAAAGGCAAATTACATGTGGCAATAAAAGTGCATGGATGCAGGAACACACATGCATGGGGGGATTCGCTTTACAAGCAAATACATACAAACATGAAAGACTCAAATGAATAATAGATCGAAAGCTTTCAGTTTTTACCAATACTGCATGCTCTAAATTATATAACTACAGTACAGGCAGAGAGCACAGTAAAGACTGTATACATTAATGTATATGTAAACACTTAAGGGAATAGTTTACCCAAGCATAAATATTCTGTCATAACTTACCCTTATGGCCATGAAGGTTAATGGGTGTCAGTGTAAAAACTACAACCACTGTCATATAGACAAGCACGACATAAACAAGAAATTACTAAGTACAAATTAAACTAACTGTTAAAGTTACATAGAAGCACTGAAATTGGTGGTGTTTTAAAGCATTCAGAAACATGAACTTTATATAACTTCAGAAGAAAAAGATACATTTCTGTGAAGGTTTTATGGAGTTTTACAGTCCCTGGTGACTGTGCTGCTATTTTTTTATGTTTTATGAAAGCTAAAAGTAATATGACTTTTAAACAACATAAGGGTGAGTAAATAATGACAGAGTTTTCATTTTTGACACTGACCTTTCAATATGACTAAAGTGATTCAAAATCATGTCCGAAACAGCATATTTACTAATGTCACACATCTGTGGTTTCCCTCCGAGTAAAAGCTTCCTACAGCCATCTTAAATAAAGCTATTAGCCAGAAAACTGCAACAAAGCCATTGATCAGAAACAGAAAGGGCTAATTAATGCTTTGTGGACTATTGGCAAATGTTTTTTTTATAGCCAGAGCAAAACCATTCACTTCTACATATGTAAAACTCATGTGTCTCAGGTTTGACTCTAGAAGCCATCATTCTAAAAGGACATTTAAAGGGACTATGTGAATTTAATGTCAAAAAGTGTGTTTTCTCTATTGATCTATGTGATTGCAGATGTGCGGCAGAGAAGGACACTGTTCTGTTTGGTGCGCAACAGACACAAGAGTCTGTGTTTGCAGAGTCAGAGCTGAACTGAGATTATGTTCTATATTATATTTCCTAATTTTATGTCCTGAATCTGACTGTAAACAGAATTATTACTGTGGGATTTGATGTTTTTTTTGCATACTTGATTTATGATAAAGTGCATTTTGGGTATACCTCACTTTGTGAATTGCTTTGGATAAATGTGCCTGCTAAATACCTACATGTAAATGTATGTGCTGTCAGTGTATTTTATAAATGACACTAGATTTAAGTTTAGATTAATTAGATTGATTTATTTAATGAAAACTGTTTAAAATGACACCTATAGATTTCTATGTAAATTTTAACATTCCAAAAGAATACTACTTCCCAGAGTGCCGTTTCCTGTGTTAAAAACTTTCACACATTAAGATTTGAATAAGTGTAATATGATTCACATTAAAATTTTGGCTTAAGCTTTTATAAACTCACAGCGTACACAATTCCTAAATATGACTCTCTTTCTGGCCATCTGGGATTTAGGTATAAAGACAAAGGTTAGGATTGTGATTTTTTTTGCTATATTACAGCACACTGTGAGTGTATATTGGTATTGTTTGTTGTTTGCTTATGGAATCTGCAGAACTTTTTTTGACCCTGAAGCAGTTGTGCGTGACCTCATTTTAACAAGGGGATTCAATAAATGCCTCTTCCTGACATTCCAATTCAACATCCTGCGCATGTGCATGTCCAATTCGAACCAAATTTCCACCCATGACAGAGAACAACAAGGGTTCTAGTCTGTCCTACAAACAAGAGCAACAAAAGAAGCTTGTGTACTAGCCTACAGCCTAACTTTCTTTAACTCATGCTCCTCCAGTCTCTCTCCGCTGCCACATACAGCCACACGACTGTATGGTAGAGCGGATCGATAACAGGGCATCTCTCTTTGTGTGAAAGCCCCCCTGGGGTGCTCTCCATTCAGAGTCTCGCACGCTCTCCTCCTCTGTTTCTTTCCTGAGCCAAAAAACAAATGGATCATTCAATAGTCCCTTCCATAAACTGCCAGCGAGAGGTAATGACCAGTCCATTGGCACCTGACGGTGATCTGTGGAGCGCAGTCCCGTGGGACTCAATCATTAGCGGCTCTTCTCCCGAGGACACCTAGAAAGGCCAGGCCATCATGCCGCGGGTCCGCCAGTTTATACAATTACGGAGAAAGGACACGAGAATGGACAGATGCCGAGCCAGACGGGCTTGAGAAGAAAATAGCAGAGGCACAGTGCCTAAAAAAGGTTCGAGTGAAGGATAAATGGATAATGATAAAACTCTTACTGTATTACATGGAGTTCATTTAATGTCTGTCACTTTCCCGTCTGGTCAATTTATAGATTAAGGGTATTTTATCTGTCTTATAATACCAACATTGTCTTTAATTGCATAAAACATATTTTTTTGCACAGCAAGGTCACAGTGTTACAATAAGAGTCTGTTGTGGGAATTAAAGAGAACATGACAGTCAGCTTTCTGTATATCAAAATTATTATTATCTAAATAATAATAAATCTAATAAAATTATCTAATAAAATACCATACATTTGTGGTAATTTTGCTGGCAAAATAAAATTAGCTATTATCATGAGTAACACAATAATTTTAACACGTTTTCCTTCATTATGAGAATTGTTAATAAACTAATTAATTCCCCTTTGTCTCATAACTTGAGAGTATGTGGGTGATTAAAAATAGATGTTTTACTATTATCAATGATTCAAGCTTGTGTTAGGGTAGTTGAATTCATTTTTGTTCATCAGTTCTATAAGCTCACTTGTGTCATTTTTTATATTCCTTGTGTGGCACTAAAATAAGTAGTTATAGACGTAGCTATGTACTCCTTGAGTAACCTGAGATTAAGAGAAAACTTTTAGTTATTATCACTGAGCTAGTTAGTGTAACGTTTTAGTAACAAGTCCTACACTTAAAACTGCACTGTTACTATATTGTAACGTATTCCAATGCTAATGCATCTTTATTAAAGCTTTCATAATTTCATTTTATTGCTATTATTCAATTATATATTTTCAGTTATAGAAGGTTTATGTCATCTACATCAGCAGCCTGAATCAATGCTACTGTAAATATTATTAGCTATTTGGCTATTAGCTCACATTTATTAAAAGTCTTGTGGCATAGATGATGTCAGTCATCAACTTCAAAGAGACTGCAGGTTGCTGTTTTGATTAAAAAATGACAAAGAAACGTTTTTCCTCTGTGGAATAATGTTAATAAATGAAATAGAGTCTATTTTGATTTGATATGGACTTTAATTGAATATACAGTCTATACCTGAGTGAAGAGCCAGATCGCTCCCCTGCGACAGTGCTTTAATTTGTTTAAATTAAAGCTCCATGTTTTAAACCTCATGGGGGTAAAACTACAAATTAGACCACTGTTATTAAAAACATATGTTGAAGAGCAACAAATGGCTTGAATGTTGCAGCTGTCCCTTTAACATTGACACGTTATCCATAAACGAGTGAATATTAAATCCGTCCTGTCAGTGCATAAGGGCCTCATAATACCTCAGTGCATCATTCAGACTAATGAAGTAAACACAGCAGCTAATGTGTCTGCTCACCTTCAGCTTGGAGTTATGACTGACAGCAGGTGTTGTGTCCTCTTTTGGGGGGAGGTGCAGTTCCCATTTCCCAAACTCCTTCTTTTTGTAGGGATGTGAAAAATTATCCCAGCCATCTATCAAAGCAGAAAGAAAGTATATGTAATGCTAATCAGAACACAATCATTGTAGGTTTAGTGTAAAGAACAAATTCAATTATAATAAAAACTGGAAATCTAAGCTAAAAATGCTTAAACTAAATTATATAATAAAAATAAAATTAATACAAAAATAAAATTAATAAAAATTATTATTAATTATTATTAAAAAATCATTGATCATGCAAGCATGCCATCAATGTGTTGCAACCCTTTGCATACTTACTGGTATAAGTCAGATGACCCCAAATATCTAAAATATTCTAGTCGCCAAGTATGGACCGGGTCCCTTTCTCAAATGTAGTTCTATGTGATTCTTTTATTTGGAATGTCTTTATTCATCTGCCAAGTGTCCAATCACAAAAATAACAGCACACCTCTCCTAAACAAGCCACACAACTTGTGGTATAATGTGGGGCATGTTACAAGCCAATGTTTAATACATAAGGCTTGTTTGAATCTCTAACCCTAACTATGTGCAACAAATATAGTGATGCTTGCCTAGTTACTAATTTATGGATTGCATTATGTATTCTCTCTGAAATAATTACCAAAAATCATTTGCTTATTTAAAAGCAGTGTAAGTTGTGATCAAAGACTACAAAATTTGGCCTGCAGTCTGTAAAGTCTTACACTTCCTAATGACTAAAAAAGATGGCAAATATACAAGCAAATCCTGCATTCACACACTTTATTGGCAAGAAATGATCTGCCAAAGTTTTCAAAAACAAAGAGTTTTAAAAGAAAGGCCTTTAGTGACTTCAGACTGCATTCAGTCTTGTAGGCATCTGAGATAACCTTGAAGAGAACCTTCTTTTTCTTTGTCTTAAGCTGAACGCAACGTTCTTTCATCTAGTTTAAGATGAAAAAATATTCTCTGCCAAAGAGAACAAACAGTCAGCCACAAACTGACACAAGTTAAAGACGAATAGGCGGACCTGAACCTAACTCCTGTAAAAGAGTTTTATGACTTATGAATTCTGCATCAGAACAAAACAGTACAAAAACAAAAATTTCTGATATATGTATTATGAAACACCCGCTCAAAGCTTTCCAGACCCTTCTAAAATGCTATAATATCTGCACATCACAAAAAACGGATATAAACTGAAATAAAAAAATAATAAAAAATAATACTATTTACGTTTTTAAGCAATATTGAAGAATTTGAAGTCATCCTTTGCTTTACTCTGATGCCATACCAAACCCATTTAATTTTCTTTTTTCAATACTAACTCAATTAAGAGATATAGTGGAGGATTTTCAGTAATTAGTTTGTTTCTATACATTAATGAGTTCAATCTCAGGTCACATTAAATTTTTTCCACCAATCATGCCACGTTAAAGACACAGTGACTTCCTGTCTGAAATGCCTAAAGAGACTGAATGAAAGAATACATACTGAAGTCTCCCGTGAGAAACAGGGCTTCAGCAGCCGGGGCCCACTCCTTAAATATGAGGCTATTGTCTGGCATCCGCTGTATGCCGTAACTCTTATAGCTACGTGTGAACTGATCAAAGCCTCCTTCGGCCTCTTCAAGGAGTGTGAGCTGTTTTTCAAATAGCCCATACCTTAAAAAACAAAGAAAGCAGAGGACAACTTTTAAACAAACACGGATAGAAGACAGACTCAATATGACTGCTTTGCCTCACATACATAAGCAAGTACCATAGCAATAAATCCTATAAATAATTAACACGAGTAATGTCTCTGAGCAACAGCTATAGTATCACACAGTATGCAGCACATCATAAAGATGCTAAGGGGAAAATACAGAACAAGTATGTCTACAGAGATAAACAAACTAAAAAATATGAAATTGAAATGAAATGCTGATTGACAAATATGTTAGGCATTCAGGAACTTAAACTAAATAATTATTTAATATTTTATGCTATTATATACTGCTTCTATCTAACAACCCTCAGCAGAACCACATTTACCCTCAGGATCATCTTTAAAAGTTAAGGTCACAAAACAGCCGCCCACATATATGTATATTGACATAAGATGTCATTGACCTGCCATCTTCTTTATAGTACATATTACTTCACCCAGAGACACCAAACACCTATGCACACATCTCACTTCTCCTTTCAAAACCATCCTCCCTCTTTAACAGAAATATGGGCATTAATCCAGGCAAATGCTGCTGGCTTGTAGATTTTCTACAAGGCAGATCAAGTTTACATCCCACCTTCTGGCCATTAACAATGGTGTACCACAAGGCTCTGTACTTTTCCCCCACTTCTTCTTGCTCAGAAATAGCTTCATATCAAAGTGCTGTAGGGCTGGGAAGTATGACAGTATGTACTTTGTGATAATAAAAAAGTGGCTAAAATTTTCCATTACCTAAACATTTGCCTGGCTGTCTGATGAAAATTGGGACATGTTCCAAATAAGTCAAGGTGTGTAACAACTTGTTATTATGTCTGTTTACAGTTGGCAAACAATGTAACAACTTGCCGCATTAATAGAAAATTCAACTCCTATGCAAAATCACAAGTGTGCATGTACATTAGCAATTTTACAGTATTTTCTGTTTTATAATGGTTGCTTTAAAGATTTGAGCTGTTTATTTTTAGCTTAAGTGCTGCATAATGTGAAGCAGCTGTTTTTGCACTGTTGCCAGACTTATTATTTATTAGTTATGCATAATCATACTTTTTGGTTTGTGTCCAAGTTGCAATTAAAAAGACAAAATGATGAGGAACATTCCACTTTTGACGACTTTAATTTCTTGGATTATCCAAAAATAAGCATTGCTGCATAACAACGCAATACTTAAACCCACACCCTGCAAAAATAACTCCATAAGATTTTGGTCATACCACCCACATTTTTTTTCCCACACAGTCCTAAACATGAAGCACACTATCAACATGAAGCAATCATCTGATGTGCTAACAGTGCCCTGCAACTCTGAAGATAAGATACTTTGATCTTCTGGCACTCTCTTTCTTCATTAATTGTGGCAAATTGCACTAACAGACTACTTACAATTCCCTATGCTCTCTAAAATGCCACATCACCACAGACCATCTCATCAGGAAGACACATTGCAGATTATCTTCCTCAGATAATCAAGGAAGTTCAGAGTCAGTCAACACCTCCTTGTTTGATTCTGCACAGTGATTACATCCTGACATTGCCTGTGTGTGGTAACAAGGAAACGTGCTAACAAGAAAAAACCTAGAACACATTGTTAAAAGATCACTGACTTCTAGATGCTCTTTAGATGCTGTAGTTGCTATATTAGGCAGCAAGCCCAAAACCATTATAAAATCTTAGTGTCGCATTTAAAATGAAAATGATCTGACATTTTAAGGTTTGAAATATGACATAGATAACATTAATTCTGTATTTTTATCACATTTGTATAACATTTTCATCCTTATTATATAATATATAAATTTAAATGAAACAGGCTATTTTCAGTATTTCAGTACTTAGTTCACAGTAATAGTTTGAAAGTCTTAACAACTGACTGGGCTAGCTATCTTAAAATATGCTTACTGTTAAGTCCTCATAGACCTGACAAAATGGAGGGATTTTTTTTTCATTTATGTGCATCTCTATTGTGTACTTGGCCCTGTATATAAAATCTGTATTGTGCAATAACGTCCTGTAATTACATTCTGTAAGTCACTGCCATGTGTATGTAAAAAAAAACTGTACCTAAAATGCTTTCAACCCACCCTAGTCATGTCATTTAAGATGCTATTCCAAGACTAATGGAAGGCTTTCTGACAGTCACATCATTGTGTGCAAAAACGCTAGCTGAAAATGGCCGTGGCATTCAACAGCACAAAGGAAAACTTCTGTCTTAATAAAAATCATTTAAAACAGAGTACACGTCTTCTGAACTCCACGGACTGGGTATTGTGTTTTAGAAAGACAGCAGTTCTCTCGAGTTTATATTTGTTTATTTTTTACCAATCCTGCTATTCCATGTCTGTACGTTCAGAGTGACTTAACATCTGCTTTTGAAACATTAATGCTCCCAGCACACTGGCGAACACCTTATGGCTAATTCTTATTCTTCAAAACGATCAATAGTACTTAATATCTCCATTGCCACCTGCTGCTTATCTGATTTCCAGGGATGCCATTGGATGCCATTTCTACAAGAATTAAATGCAGAATCTAAGCAGCTAAGCACCCACAGGTATGTCCAATGCCTAAAGAGAAGTACACGCATACAGCGGCTTGTGATGACAAAGGGACTGGAAGTCATTTGTTTTCAATTACCAACCACAATTAAGCAACATTTACATGCATTCATTGTTACAAGGTGGAACCATAATAAATAAGCATTTACTACTTCTAGTTTTTCTGTGTCACTGAATCTACAGCACCATATCAAAATTAATTGTCTTAGATGCGAAGGTTGTTGTTTAAAATGAAAGGTATGTGACAGACAACGCAAATGAATAAAAAGAAAAATCTTCCTTTTGCAATGTGTGCATGTAACATCAGAATATGTTACTAAAAATAATTGATTTTGTTCAGAATATCTGTTGGGCAAATAAAACTTGGAAAAAAAAAGGAACAAGATATGTTAAACTCATTACCTTCCAATCCCTGGTGAAAGCAACCGTTCAGAGTTTAACTTTATGTGAATGATCAGTGATGCGCCAGTGAATATACCAACGAGGGCACAGACTGTGGAGATCATGTGATCTGCTGCCTGATACAGGCAGATAGAGGAAGGCCTACTGAGAACCAAAAGTACAGAAATTCAGGGGTCTTTAGCTATTTAATGACTGTATGCATGTACCCTTTATGAGGTTCAGTTCTGGTTATGTGGATGGGTTGAAGGGCAGGCCAAAGCACTCAGGTATTGCCTCAGGGTGAAGAGGGCAAGCTGTTCTAGTATGAATTTGCGAGTTCTGTTTGAATCTTTATCAACATAAACTTCTAGCTCAAAAAGCAGCCACGTCTGGCAAACCCTCTGGGCTTTTCTCAGACATCTTCATCTTCAAATACTTAAAAACAGCATCCAATAGCAGATTTTGGACCCCAGGCTGGCATGCAGTAAGTGTTAACCCCTGGACGTGCAAAACTACATATTTAGTGGTGCTGATGATGATATTTTGAGAGGTGTGCTATTTATTATTCAACAAGATGTATGTTTTTTTTTTACCTGGCGGATGATAAAACAGGAAAAATAATCCCATAGATTTACAGGGAACTACCTAGGGACAAGATTATCATAATGATGTGGTGGTTTTTTTAGATGTGGGCCAGTAAGCAACCACTTAGCAATTACTCAGAACACACCAGCAACCACCCACAACAATGTAGCATTGTGGCAGTAAGCCACAGGCAAGTCCCATGCAAACAACTCACTGATTTTCCTGTACCACACAGATAAGATATTATTTGGGATATTTGGATGCTGAAGTGCACAGTTTTAATAGATTAACTGACAGTTTTTCAACAAATAAATATTCTAATTATCTATATGTTTAATTGAACAAAACCAGTTCTTACAAAAAAATTAAATACAGAGTAAAAGTAAAAACAGGAATGTTTTAAAGGCTAAACTCTAACACTTATTGTCTTTCCTAACTTACATTAACTATATTAACAGCATTTCTATAATGGTCTTTTATTGATCAGGATGGTTAATTAATGAGGTCAGCTAGTTCATCTGGATTTCTTTTTCTTCAATACATGTAGTGGCGGTGCATTGAATGGGATAAATTTATAGATACAGAACAGATTTTGAGAAGATTTTGGCGTACCAAGATAAAATTCATTCATTCTCTTCAAATATCCACACTACCCCTACAGCCATCAAAACACAGTTTATGAAAGAAATCTGTTACATGACAATTACTGTCAGATTTTAAACCACCTGCTGTAAGCAGTTATTATGCTTTCTCTATAGGTCTCTGCTTTTTGTATGGACTATGATAGTTTTGTGCAATACAAGGTTGTAGATCTTGAACCACTGTATGTATTTGTTAAATATCTGTCAGTTATACTATCAGAAGTTTGTATGTTGCTGGATTTAGTCCAGTACCGTTATTTAACATCTGATGTACTCATGCAGACATTTTTAAGATATCATTTTCCTATAGCAAAACTGGTAGAGCATTGCGCCAGCATCACTAAGGTCACAGGTTGGGTATATCAATGTCAGGTGGGTATGACCCTAAACAAGTTTTTAAAGACAAGCTAGTTGATTGGTTGTTTGGAGTCAACAACTAGTCGCTTAAAAAATTTTGCACAGGTTACCACAAATGTGGGTTCCAGGACACCTAAAAGGCGAATGCGAACATCTGTCACCTGATAGCTATTTGCAAGAAAATTAATCTGACCCTCCTCGAAATCCACACTGACTGCCAGACTACAGCTGCTCTGTTATTATGAGAGTCGTTGCTATTATAAGAAATCAGTGTTTGAGCAGTGGAAGAGGATCGGCCCACTGTCGCACCATAAGCCCAAGATATTCTTCGCATGTCCGCAGGCTCATGTCCCAGATGATTAGAGTCTAGAGAAGAGATCAGAAACTGCATTTCAATCAGACGGCCAAGGTGACTTCACAGGAAGCTGATTTCCAACGCGGTCATTACAGAAACCTGCAACTCTATCAAATCAGATCTTTGACAGACTTGCTTATTAGTAATAATGAGTGCCAATTACAAGACATCCTGTTTAACAACATTTGAGCTTTAAAGACACGTTTCCTGGGTTCTCCATTAAAAAGAAGAATGCCTAGTTCTTTGAGATGATCTAAAATTGATTTTTCGTCTACTCTCAGCTTTTTATACACAAAAGAAGTGATTTTTATGGATTTGTTAAATCTACAAGTTTGGAGTTGTCCAGTACCACTAGTGGACACCAAAGGACATCAGCCCCTCTAACTATAAATCTGATTAGATTTTGGCCACATTCAACTGAGTAAAAACTATTTTTTACAAAAAGAACATGCTTTAATAACATGGCATTCCAAGAAAATTTAGTGTATTATCATAGCTCCCATGTTGCAGCATCTCTTATTCAAGGGCTTAACTCAACACTAGGCCAATATCTCAGTGTTTTACAATCTAGATCCAAATCAAGATCATTCTGGTTAACTGCCCTGGAGCCCTGACACATTGTGCCAGTGCCACATTCACTACATTCAGTGTGACCCATTGACCTTCCCTCTGTTCGTATTGTTTCATTCTTATTATCTTTTTCTTTTTCACAGGTTTTTCCAAAGCCTTATGGTTACAGCATCCGTAAGCAATGACAAGGTCATGGGTTCGATACCCAGTGAATGCACATATTAATGCAAAGCCTGAATGCACTGTAAATCAGTTTGGAAAAAGCAACTGCCAACTGCATGAATGGTTGAGTGAATGCTGTTAGACAGAGATTCCTGGGAAAAAGTTGCCCCAGATGGAGACAACATCAGATGGTTGTTCACAATCAGCTGAGAGAACACAAACAAATGGGTTTTCCCCACAGTCCTTGTGAAACTGTGCTAGAAGAAACATTAAGGTTACATAAAAAAAATGTGATGGTTGACAAAATAAATGTAAACTGTTAGCCCAAACGTTTTTGGATTAGCGCACCCAAAATATAAAATTTTAGCTGCTCTCATTTTTATCCAAACCTACATTCTCTTTGTGAAACAAATAATGCATTTTTTAAGAATATACTGGCCATGTTTTTCAATAATAAAAGTAAATAAAAGTATTATGAAGTGATTCATGTACCAAGAAAAGCATTTAATTCATCCTGTTTCTCACAGAAAGACTTTGAATATAATGCTTGTACTGAGTCGTATAAACCACTATTAAGGTGCTTTTTTTGTCATTTGGAGTTGACAGCCCCAGTCCTATTTGCTTCTGTTATATTAAGAAAGTCACTATGATATTCATCAAAAATGCAACCTTTTGTGTTTCACAGAAAAAAGTCATATGGGAAATTTGGGTACAGAACACATGAAGCGAAACTAGCCTTCCTTTAAATTAACACCAAAACAAAAAAATAACAACTCTACGCAACACTAGTCAAAAGAATTAAAGCATGTGTAAAGCATACAAATTTGCACGTAACGCTTTGTGCAAATTCATGTGCTTTACACATTTCTGGATTTTAACAACCCAACACACATTTTCTTGTTTGTTTTTGTTGTTGTTCACATTAGGAAGCTTATACAGCACAACAATTTTGCACATATTCTGAGTGAAAAGAACAGCTGAACAGATGTATTAATATTGCTATTTTGGGCATAACAGACAGGCCAGGTTGTTATTTAAACAACAGACACCTGAGACCTAAGTATTATCTAGGCCCTTTGTGGGATCAACTAAACATAAGTCGGTATTGCTTGCTTTAATGTCAACATGAAAAAGCATTCTGAACTTATTTTTTCCATTTCAGGGTGAAACAGAATATTGTAAAAGTTGTGATTTATCAATCAGGCATTGATTGGTTAAAACTGGTCTATGTGTGACGGGGGGGCCAGATAACAGGATTAAAAATCAGAAAGGTTTGGAATTTAAAATAGAAATAGGTTTTAGAATAGAAATTATATTTTCTTTGTTCTTTATGATACATAAATAAAAAATATTTTTCTTTAACATGCACTGATAAATGTTTACCAATAAGACCAGGAACATGTAAATCTCACTAATTTTGATTTCATGTTGACTAGGTCCCCCCAAAAATATCTAAATTAGATGTTTATAGTTTTTAAGTTTATGTTTAGTTTGTGTTAGTGTGTGAGGACATCTATACACAAGCACACTCTTAAATGTTGACATAATTAACTTTTAGAGGATATAGAGAAAACAATTGAAATTTCCATCTGGAAAATGAACCAAAATTACCCTCTAATAAAATGCTCAATAGAGTGATAATACTACCTTCTCAGAGTCACAATATAAAGAAGCAAATCATAGTGATATAACTAGATGCTAAATGCTAGAAAGACAGAACTTTCAATGTGACTCTCACTAACTTCCGGTTTCCACACATTCTACAGACTGTGAACAGTTTAGTGTATCAAACAATTTCATGGAATATTTAAGCTATTTAAGCTAACAACAAAGAGCTTTCTCCCTCTCTCACAAAACAGCTAGTCAGCCAAAGGTCAAACCAGTGACCAAGTAAAAAAAATTACATCAATAAAAAAGATGATTGAAACGCCATAAAATACAAAATAAGTACATTGCACAGCGCTTTGTTTTATAATCTCTCTCTTAAAGGCAGAAAACCAGTTTGTTAATTGCTTTGTGTATCGAATGGATCACAATGACAATGTTTTAGAACTTACACACTGCAACCTTTCTGAACCTCAACAAAGGAGCATGCATCAATCACCATTTCCAGTTTTCAACGTCTCTTTAGTCATCTAAATTCCTGACACTTCATTCACTTATTTGATGCACAGCGTGATTCAGAGCTGCCCGCAAGACCTTGTTGATTTTGACGCTTGCACTCATAAGAAACACTTGTGTTGCTCAGGGGCCTCTGACGCTGGATTTGATCAAGAGCCAAACAACTATTGCGCTGGCACACTTATTTATAAGGAGAAGAGGGGCTTTCAGGGTCCAGACAGGTGTGCAAGCCTTGCCCGGGGCTCTTTGGAGCCAGAGAAAAGCTGAATCGGGCCCCGGCACACATAAGCATGTTCAACTTGACCCAATGACCTCGCAGACGCAACAAAAACATTGTATTCAACAAACACCAGATTACCGTATGAGGTACAAGGTGCTTTTAGGTCAGACCCATGTAATAAAGCGTAAGAATCAAAGAGTGATAAACTATTACTATATTACTATAAAATATTAAGAAACAAAAGCAGACATCTTAAAGGTGAAAACAGTGTATCACAAAGAAAGTCTGCGATTCACTCAGCGACCATCTTGGCGATGTCTCTGGGCAGCAAATTTTTATGAATGCCACAAGAATACGAAAAAATAAACATGAAATATTTGTTCTATAGCATATATCTATTCAGCGACAAAATTTAACAATAATAGTAATAATGTTACTATTTTTCCTCAAAAACAGCATGTTCTCGAGTTTGTTATTGCATATACTTGCTTTTTGAAAGTTTGCATCATCTGAATACTTACACTAGCAGGGGAAACTTGCAAAATTAAATATTCATGAGGGAGAGGATAAAAAAACAGATCTTGCGTGTTTTGGTTTAGTTTGGCAGCCCGACGGCTATGTTTGCCCATGCTGATTACAGATATTCAGGGCTATGTGTAAATGATTAGCCTACGTTAAAGCGATACATACCATCTCACCCTATTAGACTATTTGTTTATTAGGGTGCAAGGATACTGAGGTCAACAAAGGTTTCGCCACAAAAAAATAATCCAAAGTTCATGTAAAAGCACATGTAAAACATGAGAAGCAGGCAACTAACACCAACATTTCCATCTGCCCTCAGACCCATCTCATTGCAGACCTAGGAAAACAACTGAGATTTCTTTTGTGATTTTTTAATCCTATGGGTTGTTCCATAGTGAATCCATAGTGAATCCATAGGGCATCCATAGTGAATTAAAGCAGCACAAATATTTGAAATGTTATTAACCTTCCTTTGAAAGAGTTTTATGAAGCACACAAAGAAGTGTGTAGACTTCCCTAATAACTGCATTTTTGCAGAGCCCATGTGTTTTTTTCCTCAGTAAACCTGTGACACAAATTTCACGCGCCAGTATTCCACTATTGAAAAGCCAATCCCACAGAGAAAAGTAAAATTAGCAACCGTGCACGTGTATTCAGATACCTCGATGGCTACCCCTCAAGACTTTGGTGTTAATTAAAACGATAATGAAGAACTCCATTTCACTTGTCAGTGGCCTCTATGGCACTAATGAATGAAGAATGTTAAGTCATAAATATGCAAACTGTGCCACACACACTTAATCCATGCAACAATGCAATTAGGCGGTGTTATCATTATAATCAAATGTAAAGACAGTGCCATAGGACTGCATATATCATGCATTAAAATGATGGGTGCCAAACACATAGCACTCATGTATTAAAATGAAGTGCCATTTAATTGGTACAGAGCATTCAACGTCTTCAGGCATAAGCAATCAGGAAATCCTGAGCACAAATTTTATGGCAAGGCTTATATACTCAGAACATAAATCTGTTAAATTATAACTATAATTATGAGTGACATTATAATTATATATATATAGAGCTGGTCACCCCACCTCATCCATCACTTTTCTGTAAGTCTTAATGTATTAACAGACACTCTGAATATTCATTCAGGTTCATGGGAGTTCACTTTCTGTTCGCCAAGCATGCTGTATGTTTAGAAACGAGTTCTTATGCACTGCCTACTGTAGAGTATACTATAACTTCTACCATTTTAACAATTAAATAGAGATGAATAAATGAGTAGAAATTCAAAAAGATTTAAATCATGGCAATAATACTTGAAAGTGGAGTATGCATCATTGTGCACTGTACAGTATATTATCTTCTGGCAAATATAACTCATTATTCAGTTATTTAATGCATGCGGAAAATGTGCACATACTATAGAAACAATATGGGTAGAACTACAAATGGACTGCAAATGAAACCACACCTCTAATATTTTATGAATGTTAAAAAAATCAATGCATTGAGTCAACGCGTCGATTACGTCCGCACTGTTTCACGTCCATAACTGTTTGTTATAAATATTTATCAGTGGGGCGGGGCTAACGTCTGTAGGTGACGCCTCTCTATATAAACGACATAGGCGTGAGTTACGTGAAGGCATGCGAGGCAACATAAATGAGTTCTGGTGTGGTGGTACCGAAGTACAGGCAAATGAAATTTACCTGAAGCCACCCTGCTATTGCATTCCTACTGTATTTTGCTTAAATTACAACTATAAGTCCACCACGATAACAGATCACGACAGGAACGCAATGCACTGCAAGCAAATGAATGGCTGCAATAATACTATGAGAAAAATGCACTACATGAAGATATAATAATCGGACTTAATTATTTTATACAGTTGTCAAACATCGGCTCTATCATTTGCACCTGAGGGTAAACGTGTGCATTACAGAGAACTTTGCTGTTAGTTCAGCATCAACATATTTCGTACACACGATCATGTCTATACATAAACACTTAACATGTTGCATGTCAAGCCATTCAGCATCTAAACAGCATTGCGATGAGCATATAGCAGGTGTCTCTTAATAACATACTGGAAATAAACATTTCATTATTATACCGTCTTATTGCGCGTTTGGGAAGGGCGTGGGACCATTATCAGGCGACAGGATGCAAATGACACTTAAAAACACATTTACCTCCTCTGGAAGTCCTTTTCAAAGGGTTTAAGATAAGGGTCCATTTGCAGAAGGGAGTTCATATGAGGAACCGAAACATGACCCTCTGAATCTGCCATGTTCGCATCAGACAAGAGCAATCAAGCACCGACTGCCTCGTTCAAAGCGTGTTAGTTATGCTTTCACCCCGTATAAATGAGCAACGTCTGATATTGCAGTGTCATATGAGACCAAGGTTAGGTCTTAATGCCCTGCCCAGACAAAAACTGGATGTGCTGTGCTTTTTCAATATACATTTTAACATACATGTTTTGTGTTTCTTTAAGAGCACCGCGGAAGCGTTTAGTAAGGGCTAGAGATTCATTTCATATTTTGCCCTTGAAAAAGATCTATTGTTTTTTTAAGACAATTTCTGAGATACTTTTCTTTATTGTAATATATATTTATAAAAATACTTCATGTAAGTAAATATAGTTGTTTACATTAAATCTTTCTAGCAGTAATGTCCTGCATTGTGCCATGCTGTACTCATTAAACAATTATATATATTATATATATTTAAAATGTAATGTATACATTTTAAAATTATAATTATTAAACATAACATTTTATGAATTGAGACTAAATGGCATATGTACTTTTAAAACTTGTCATACTGCAGGACTATTTATTTAAACTGCTAAAAGAATGAAAGGTGATTTAAAATGCTGATAAACCTAATATACACTTTCCCTTTATCTTTCAGCATACTGGATGCCAGAATGTGCATATGTTACATGTCACCCTTATAGAACACCACCATATGGCGTGAGTAGTTTCAAGGTTAAGTATAAAGACTGCAATAAGTATTAAATCTCTCAAAGAGAGGAAGAACAATAGATATTTCATTATTGCCTTCCTATTGGAAGTTATATCTCATTTAACCAAAAAGTGACACTTTAACAGATAGTTTAATTTAGTTTCATTGACCACTAAAGGAATTATTTGCTTTGGCGCAATAACTGACGTTGGGCTGCCCTTGAATCAATGTGTTATCTACAGAGTTCTGTGGCCACAAATATGGCTGTTTACACATGCTGCTTTAGATATCGGCCTTTGAACCTGGTTGTGCTCCCAGTCACACTGAGATCACATGGATTGGATCAGAGTATGATGAAAAGTACAGATATGAAAGCGAGTTATAAAAACTATGAACTAATGAATACCTGTAAATGTGTTTACTGTGAAATAACCCCAGGAGAAAAGTTTTCAGGCAGGATGTACACTTTTACACAGATAACTGACCTAAATTTACTCAATATCGTTTATATGGTAATATTAGTTACATTTAGAGGGAAACATACTCTGTCTCAGCTCGCTTGGTGTTGCAAAATATTTATAATGAGGAAGATGCCACGCCAGATCACAGAAATGAATGTAACATTCTCCCGCAGGGTTTTACACGGATGATGCCGAGGCAGTTTATCCGATATCTGCATTTTTTTGATAATATTAAAATCCTTTTCAAAGCATGAGCCCTCCGAGCGTTCCTCTTTTAACTCTGGTTGCATCACACTTGATTTTGCAACGGTCCAGTCTGATCAAATGCTGCAGATTAAGAAGGAGAAAGTTTTATGCAGAACATTATTAGACTATCAGTAAGTGTGACTAACATCATAGCACTTTTATCTTATGTTTTAATTCAGATTTAATCATGTGTCCTAAATGTAATTATACTACAGAAAAGCAGAACAGATTAAAAATGTACTTCCATGCCATTAAAAAAACATGTTCATCTAAAGCATTTAACATCTAACAATTAAATTACCTGAGTTTATTTTTAGCTTGACATTTACTGAATGCATCTAATAACCCAATATTAATGCAATCTGAGGTCATTTAGACATGTAGAGTGTATGCATTTAAATATCATTGTGGTAATATTCATGAAAATGGAAAATGAAGGTCAAGGTTGCACTATGAAATGTTGATATTATCATGTGCTTTTAAAAGAACAATATGATTCTGTGGGTCATTGATTCAGAAAAGGAAAAATTCATGCAGCGTGTGGAGGTTTAAAGGAAAGTCAAAGCTACACAATATGTTATGAAATTTGGGCAAGATGCAAGAAAGTGTGATTTATCATATGTAACTACAAGCTCATAATCTCTTGTGAAACTGGCACAAGTTAAAATGTACTGTAGATGAAATAATAATCATGACAAATAATAATCATGCATAATTATCATTACGAAGTCACAGTTTATTTTTTCGTTTTCAGTCATTTAGTTATTTTAGGCCCCCTTGATGTATTTACAATATTGATTGACATAATCTGAATGAAGGCAATCTTTAATACAGTAACATTTAATCTTGTAAGCACTTCAATAATAAACCTGTTTATACATTAAGATCTCTGACTTGGAAACAATTCGTATTGACATGCAGGAATGAAAAGATAATGTGAGAATTCTGGTGCATCAGACATACAGCAGTGATACAGCAAGATCTAAATTTGTAGTTGGTGATGAGAGGACAGGTGAGAATGTCTATGTAAACAATCTCTTATTGCTTGGGGCCAGAGGGAAGAACAATGAGGTTTTCCACTATCTTCATTTCAGCATTTCAGAGTGTAGGGTTGAGAAAGAGAGGTTTTCAAAAATTAAATAAACACTAGATTTTTACATCTTCTGAAGCTACAATGGTAAGGTATTGTTATTCTGTTTTCAAGGTGTTCTGAATTAATTTTGGCCATCACTATGTGGTTGCTAGGGTAGTTGCTATCAAGTTGCTTACTTGCCAGGTCAGTCCACACCTGAGTCTCTATGATAATATGGCCTGGTCTATATTATGGCGTGGGTCCCTTGCTCCTTGTCTATGGAATTTTATCACCTGATTTATTGTCCATCAATTAAAAATTTAACAACCCACAAAATTTCAGTTAGCATTCATGTCTGTGGCACAAGCAGTGCAGAACAAGCTTGTGCCAAAGATAAATAATGAAGGTTAATCTTATTTAAAATTTAAATAGCAACAGTGATGCTTACCTTCAAATACCTTTAAATTACACAATAACCAAATGTGTTACCCCCATTACAGCTATGATAATTGCATGTACAGCAGGTATATGATAAATTCAAGCAAAATGTTTACAAATCCCACTCAAGATAACAGACAGGAATATAGAATGTCTTTGAATGTCTTTCAGGCCAATTGAAGATGGCTTAAAGATGGCCTGAGGAGGAAAGAACTTTTCTGCGAAACAGTTTTCACTAAAAATGCTTTGACCTCAGTCTGAAATCTGCCTGATTGCCACATCAGCCTGTAGTGACCATGTTTCATCCTTCACAGAGTTCATGACACTCCAGAGAGCCCCCTGTGGGTTATTTCCGGAACAAATTTTGTGAAATCAAATCCTTGTCACCTTTAAAAGATTAGAATCTGCATTTGCACCTATATTTAAAGGGATAGTTCACACAAAAATAAAAATGTCATCATTTACTCCTTGAGCTTCTTTCTTCTGTGTAACACAAATGAAGATGTCTGTTGGAATCTTATTAACTGAAAGCCTCAGTCCCCATTTACTATCATTGTATTGGAAAAATAGAGCGGAATCAATTTTATTATTTAAATTGTCTCCACTTACCTTTCATTTAAGAAAGAAACTAAATTTAAATTTTTGCGTGATTCTATATCCCTTTAAGTGTACTTTCAGAAACTTTTATTTGTTTTGTTAACTATGACCTTATGAAAACATTTTAAATCACTGCTCATAAAATAAAACGTTTAATTTGAAAGACACCACATTAAACGCTTGCCACATCTTCATAATGAAACCTTTAAATTCACCCAGAGGTCATATCCACTTGAGGCCTGACCGCATTCAGGTCCAGTGCTGCTGGCGAGCTGGTCCTCTGTCCTTGAGATCGAGCCCATGTACCCTTGCTGCATGACAAGTATGACACCACATAAGCTATGCAGAGCTGTGGAGTCAGGGCCAGTGGCTGGGAAGTCACTGTGTCGATTTATGCCAGCATTTGGTGGCTGACTGAGCGTGACGCCTCCTGGTTCTCGGAGAGGGAGGAGAGACACTGGACAGCTGCTGACAATACCACAGGAGTCACCCAGCATGCCATTTTACCCATGAGTCCCTGGAGCGTGAAAACCATGCTGGACGAGAAAGATGGACTGCTTGATACTAGTTGACATGAGGCTAAAACAGGTCACATAAACTCAGTATGGCCCGTCAGTTCCTTTTGGAAGACGTGATGAAGATGAATCATCAGTAAACTTGTGTGGTCTGGAGAATCATCTGATAAAAATGCTGGACTGTTTAGAACTCGTCTTGGATCATCAAACTTTATTGTATGTTTTCGCATTTTAAATTTCAATGTTAATATGCATTGATTTACAAATGTGAAATACTGTTCATAGACTTAAAAGACGTTTAAAATACATCAGTATACATTTGTTCAGTGACTGTTATGTGGCCAAGTAGGACATAATCCTGGATCAATGTCTTTTGTTGTCCAACATTTCAATAAAAAAAAATTGGTCTGTCAATCTCTTTAGGTCAATTTAAATGACAGTGAAGAGGACATCAAATGTTTAAGGTGTGAAAAGAACACACAGCCATCATAAAAGTCACCCAATAAATAACTCCAGTGGATTAAAAATGTCTTGAAAATTGACAAAATTGTATAAATAAACATTTTACTACATTTAAGATTTTAATACATTTTTAATGTAGATGGAACTTTGTTGATATTGTCCAACCCCTGAACTAAAACTTACACTAACTCTAATGCTGGTAAAGCATCAATCACATGCCTAGCCTTAAATCAAACCTAAAATCTGATTAGCTAACAGGAAGTTGTTTCAAGGCCAACAAAGATGTTAATCCGTGAAACATCTTATCTCATTAAGCAACATATTCAGCACAAACAAAATCTTCATAAGACACTAAGACCAGAACCAATAGCTCAGAAACAGATTGACTCATTTAAAATTTTTGTACAACCTGCGGTGTACAAGGTGCAAATACACAAATAACTCACTTTACTTGAGGGGTTATTTGGTTGATTGTATCAGCTTCTGTTCAGATGGGCTGAGCAGACATTGAGTCACTCAAATCTGTGGGACAGAGAGTTCTTGACTGGCAGCTTTAATAAACACAAGCTCCTGCTGCTGGGGTTGAGCAGTTGAAGCCACCACGCTTTAAAGGAGTAGTTCACAGATGTTTATTCTGTTGAACCAAAAGTAGAATTTGTGAATAATCTTTTTACAGCACAATTCATTATGACCATGTAAAAAGGTGATAAGTTGGCTGTGTATGTTAATTGGTTATTCTTTCTCAAACTATTTTGAATCTTCTTTTAAAATGTAAAATTTATTGAGAGATTCTGAGATAAAATAGATTTTTTAAATCACAGCTGACAGTGTTTCTTTTGGACTCCCCTGATTCTTTGACAGTTGCTTTCAAATTTAACGATGCAGATTGTAGTTTATCCAAAACTATGCATATATATTTAAAGTCAGATGCCATTTGATAGATTTGTATAAAGATCGATCATCAGAAGTCATTATTTCAATAAAAGCTACTGCCATTTCTACTGCTATGTTCACGTCTAGCTTATGTTCATGCCTAGAACTCATATACACTACGTCTGTTGCGCAATAACGCTGACCTGTCAGTTACACCTATATTGACATGATTTGTATGGACTACATTTATTATGCATGTTTTCCTTTATGGAGCTTGATAGACAGGGTCAGTATAACCTGTCATTTTAAAGAAAGTGCTCTTTTTGTTCCGTGGAAAAACAGCATGCCAGTTTGGAATGAGAGGCGAGTAAATAACGACAGCATTTTCATTTTGGGAGTACTATCCCTTTAAGGACAAACATACCCCTATTTGTTGATCGCCATTTCCCAGCCATCAATCACCATCCACGCACACATATGGCAGTGGGCTTATCTCTGAACACGACTGAATGGAGCTGAGACATTTCTGTATTTCCACAAACAGGAAAAGACCAAACACTTGGTGCAGTGTGTAGATATGTTTTACATGCTCATGCATTATGTGTTTGATTATCTGTGAAAGATCTTTAAATCTATATTTGTCCGGTTACATTAACTCCTTTCATTTCTTTGTAAAGAGATAAAACATAAACAAGGTCAGCACATCTATATCTTAAGTACTGGTCACATAGGGGAATGTTCTTTGTTCCGCCTCAAGGCGTTAGCACCACGGGGGCAATATGTGTGTAAGAGACTCCCTCTGACTCAATACAAACATTACCACTAATGCACATTCAAGCATGTCTTTAAATTTCAGTTATGTGGTTCAACACTGAAAATATTCATAGTATCTCTGTGGTGCAGGATGCACACTTATTTCAAGCTGCGATTGTATGGCCAAATCTGTTGCTGAAGCATTACAAGAGTGCACGGACCATTTACCCAATCGGCACGCGCATACACATTCACACCACCGATGCGGTCCAACACACCCATGTCGAGAGAAGTCCTCTGACTGCTCATCCTGAGTCCGGTCACATTTTCAGAGCCCAGCCCACAAATCCCATCACATCCACATAATCAAAGGCATTTTTCTTTGGCCTGTAGGGATGTGCACTCCACACGAGCAAGGTGAGAGCTGTGAGGGCACTTCTGTAGTGTGAATAGAATATTCATGGCTGGGATCATTGTGTGCTGTTTGGAGCTGTTGGTATACCTCTGAGTGTGGTTTTGTATTTTAGGGTACTTCTCACTTTGTGGAGACACTTGAAATCGTGTGTAAATTTTTGTATGTTTAAATACTTTGTCCTGTCTCAATTTTAATATGCAGAGAACATGAGTAAGCTGTTTGTAGACTGATTCCCTGTTGTTCTATATGAGCACTTTTGTTTATGCATCCTGACCAGCCCCACTCCTCAGCATTCACTCTAAAAAAA
>JAZGTJ010002590.1:0-41174 GCA_036877575.1 Botia almorhae
TGTGTGGGGATGGGCAGTAGTAAATAATGTCTGACCAGGCAGACAGCAGTAGATAAAGTGTCTTTATCTGGACAGAGGAATTCTTGTGTTTGAACACACACTATACATGTTCCCACAATGTCACACACACTCCTACCTGTCACTCACAATGATTGATGTGTACTCCAGCACTCCCAGGCCTTTGATAGGGGAAAGAGGCGGGGCAGTGGGAGGGGGCGGGATCAATCACAGACATCTGTCCCTTCATTTCTGAGGAACAAGGGAAATACACACATGCACAGCCTGTAATATGCACATGCCTTGTATTTGTAAATATATATGGCTGGTACTGGTGATGCTATGGAGCTTCATTGCTGGGTACACATGTATCTCATTACAAAATTACAACGACAAAAAAAAAAAGCTTGATAAAGATAAAGGCAAACTACTTTTTCCACCCGTTCTCACAAAACACATATATGCTCACAAACACACCCCTAAATCCACAGCTGAGGGGCTGTTCAGCTCCATTTACTTACACACTGCGCCACTTAGATACGCTTAACTGCCCACACTAATGAATACATACAGGCACACACACACACACACACACACACACACACACACTATGAACAGAGCGGGGTTAATGAACGACAGGGTCCTTTGCTTGCTTGGCACCTTTAAGCTTGTGAACATAATTGGCTTGTATTGTATTTCAGTCTCGTTAGAACAGAAATCACAGACACAATACCACTTAGAGCACTCAAAAAAGTCTTGCGAGTTCAATTTTACAGAATTTGGTTTAACCAGTTTCAAGAGTTCTACAGAACTGTTTATATATTCAATGGTGCCTGTGTCTGTGTATTCAGAACATCGAGACATTTCTAAATATGGTATTAACTATTTTCCTACCTAAATGTTTAATTTCACAATATTATTATGGACATTATAAAACTAAGGGGGTGGATTTTCAAAACATGACTGTACAGTATATATGTGTAAATGTTGAGTGACTAATGTTGAGTCTGTTTTAATGGATACGGCACTTTTGGCCACTGTCATCTTGTTTCCTTTGGATGTGCACACACACAGACTCACGCAAACACACCAAAACCATTTAAAGAGTTCACGGACGGTATGGTGAGGTCAGAAATGAATGACAGGTGCTAAAGAAACAGGACAGTCGTTAGAGCTCAAATTACAGAAGACACACACACACACATACACACACATACTCATTTGTACGTTCACTCACAGACGTACTCATTAAAGCATACACACAAATAGGAACATACACATTGGGATATATTCTCTTACACAGTGAAATCCCTACTAGTATTGTGAAACTAAACCATTGCACAGCACACACATAAAACATCACAGTTGTCTATAATAATGAAAAGAGAGCATGATGTAATTCAGATGGCTCTTTCAGAACCCCTCAGACACACACACACACACACATTCGCAATAACATCAAATTCTTTCATGATAATATCTTATCTATCACAGCTGCAGGCAACACCACAGACACATAGGAACAGAGAAAGAGACAAAACGGGAGACAGTTCTGACTGGTAGCTGTGACCGGACATCTCGGTGCCAGTGTATTGGGATGTGTTCAAACAGACACAGTTAAACACATGGTTACAACATGGTTACATCAGAAGTTTAACCTAATGCTTGCTGGTTGAAGTGTGACCATCTTTTAAATCGGATTTCAGATGACACAAATATATATGTACAGACTGTTATGCAATAGACTTGATTTACTGAGATAGATAGAGAGAGAGAGAGAGAGAGAGATATTAAATTACAAAGGAATTCTGGATAATTGTGTGTTGATAGCAGTTTTCCACTCTGTTGTGTGTGTGTGTGTGTGTGTTTATATGCATTCATTTGTTTGTTCATGCTCAGTGCAGTCAGTGTGCTTCAGAGAGCTTTTAGCAGCCAGAACTAATACATTTATAATGATCAATGAAGAGCATTTCATCATGCATTCTCATTAAGCATGGAACACACATTCATCTATTCTGTTACTTCTCTACTGGAAAGTAGATATCTGTGGAGGCAGCTTAAGTAAACAGTAAAACACATCTACACATACATCAGACTGACTGAATGATAACAACTATACACTTCATATGTAACTCCATGTCTGTTTTAATCATACACTGCAGTACTGTATTTGCAGTATTTGTGTACATACACAGTATATATACACTGTTAAATCCAAGGAACTTGGTTTTGTACTGGACATCGTTAACTTTACACGTTACACCACTGTATGGACACTTTATATACTTAATATAACAAATTACTTTAAAAGTATGTTTTATTTTCAATTTTTGATTTATTGTTTAACTGTAACAAATTCAATTAGCCACTGTTTTATGCCTTCCATTTATGTTCATATGTTTTTAGGACTAAATAAAAATAGTTGAAACCTTGTGATCTTTTAAACCCTTTCTCTTAATTTGTTACTTTTTCTCTAAATAAATATTTTTTCTAAATAAATATCTTTCTCATCACATTAATACGACGCCTCATTCACTAAACCTGCTGTTTAGTCTTGAGAAATTTCTTTACCAACAACATTTACAAGAAAACCATAAATAAAGCAAATTACACTAAAACAGAGTTGAAAATGACTGGAAAGTTTGCATGTGAGTTTAACCATGACACAATTCCACAAAAATCTTCCTGCTGAGATGTAAAACAGCTCACAGCGCAACTGCCTGCCTGAGCTGAGCTCAGAAGTGTGGTTAAAGAACAACCTGCACAGAGGTTGAAGGTTATTGATCAGGGATTGATCGTAATCCTGTCATGTTAAATGGAGTTTAAGTGCAGTTTGGAGTCCATTAGAAATACATTATTTAAGAGTCAGGAAAGACGATCAAACTTGTGACACGGACACCCAGACAATGACATGAAATCAATACAGGATCCATTTGCCTGACATAATGAGTTGCTTAAACAATCATTAAAGGCACTTAAAACAACTTTTATGCAGTATTTGATGTGAGAACACACACACAGATTTTTTGACTATATTAATGAGGACATTTTATAGACTTATAGACATTGCTTTGATACCAGGCCAATGTGAGTTTCGATCCTCTCTCTTTTCTTCTAAACTTAACCCTAACACAAACCTGTTGACACTATTAGATGTCAAGTAAAGTGTGAATTGATCAAATCATGGACAAACTTTTATTGTATTAGTAGTTATACTGTATATTAGTATATTTAGTATATTACTTAGTATATTTACTATATTGGTATATAGTATATTAGTAGACCGTGTCCTCACAAGTTGGTCTTTGATTTGTTTCACTACTTTAATGATGACAATTAAAACACTTTTTGGCCCCACAAGTGTAGCCAAACCTGTACACGCGTACACACGCACACACTCTCTCTCTCCCTCTTTCTCTCTGTCTCTCTCTCTCTCTTTACAACCTGGTGTATAGGAACAAAGGCAGCAATGTGTGTGTGTAAGCACCACTGTCAGAGTGGAAATGAAGATCCGTCACAGTCGCCACCACAATTTCACGCCAAGTTTAGCGGTTCAGACACGCACGCACACACTCACGCACACACTTATTCACACATTGAAGTTTTCCAAGCTCACTGCTCACCGTGACAACCAAATCATCTTCTTATGGCTGCATTCCCAGATACCCATGCTTATAGAAGACTGGCACACTGTGTGTGTGTATATGCTTGTATGTAGGTGTCTTCATTTTTGCCTGAGCAATGTTTACAAGTGCTTTTTAAAACTTTGTTGTCGGTGGATATGACAGTGTAGGAGTGTGACTCTTTTAGGCCACTGCGAATGTTTTTTGTTGCTGTGTTCTGCCTAGTGTGTTGAGCTGGGCCTATCGGGGGCTTTCTGGGTGGGGCACCATTGGATTGTCATTCATGATTCCCTACTGACTAAGTGTGGGAGAGAGAGAAGTGTGTGTGTAGGGCTGGGGGGTGTGTGTGAAATTGGTCTATTATCTGCCTGAATATTCCATCAACACCCTCCTGAGTTCCTCCATTACATCCACTCCACCTCCCCATCACACACACACACACACACACACACTCACCTAGTCCAGTGAAACTATTCCAAAACATTGTTTAGTTAATTTACTGTATTTTGGATCAAACCCAAATTTAACATCACACAATAAAGCCCTCACACACACAAGCACAAACACATATTTTAATTTACTTTCAATCACACACACACATGTATGTATGTATGTATATTCATTTCAATCAGTCATTCTAGGTGTAAGTAAATAGGAAAAGGAAGAGTCAGTCAGGGTGGGGTTTTTAAACCATGCTCACTGCTCAGTCTACTTCCAGTCTTTATTAACACTTGCATTCCTTTTGGATGGTATAAAAAGGTTTAGACGTTTAAAAATGCGCACACGCACTGTGTATGCTAAGGTAACTTTTATATGTAGTTTGAACATGGAATACAGAAGAAAACACTGTAGTAGTAAACATTAAAATTTTATCTATGAAGTTAAATAAACACAATCATAATGAAAGGTCTTCAAAAAGGCTTTTCATAAGAAAATTCTTTTGACTACAAAAAAAGTGTTTATTTAGCATGTGATCGTAGATGCGACACATTGTAATGTAAATGATCATGAAATATTCAAAACACTGTAAGATAAACAAGTCACAAGTTCTCACAGAGGAGTGTGTATCTATTGTGTGTATGTACATGTGCTACAGGTTCATTAGCAACTCTGTGTAAGCCTTAGTGTGAACATATAGCTGCTGACAAATACTTCAGGGTATGTGATTTTGCTCTTTCTGAGCTTGTTGCAATAAATCGTTTTCATTTTAGCAGAATGCTACTGATCTTAAGATCATCTCAGATAAGCATATACATAATAAAAGAACACACAAAGAATGGAAAATGAGGGTGTAAAACTGGCAGAAAGTTTTTTTGTAATACTCAGGTTGACGTTGAATACTGAAGTAATAAGAAAAGGTCAGATATTTATGTTTGTGAAGACATGCATACATTACAAACAAACCTGGAGCCAAATCAGCATCCTCTTAGTGCGGAACACATAAAAAGAACATTTCCAATAACTCACTTCTGTATTAGACACCAGCGAACTCAAATGTATTAGCACACGCACTGCACTGTTAATGAGTTCTTTAAACAGATCACATGGCTCCACATATATCACTTCTAAATGTGTGCTCGGCCTTTCAGACCTAATTTAAATGTGGGTAGTGAATAAACTGACATTTCACACAGAAGAACTCAGTGAGAAGAAAGCTCAACCATACTAATTTTATCTAAACACATGCTGGAGAACTAACCCTCCCGAAGACATATGGCCCTCTGAAGAACCACACACACAATCACACACTGGTTGTATTGTAGAATGATACAGCACCATATGTCACTCAGAATCACATCTTACTCAAGAAAGACCACACAAATGAATTAAAAACAGATTGATTGGCCAAAAGACATGGGCAGCTTAAATGATGATTAAATGAATCTAGCTATACTCAATTACATTTATATTAAATTTTGTAAGAATATTGTAATTGTTTCATCACGGTTTTTTATAAGAGGCTGATTTTAGTAGCCGATAGGGGGCGGTATTGACTACTGAAAGGATTAGCGTTATCTTTGTTTGACCATCAAATATCATTAGTGTCACTCTCTTGGATGCATTTGGGATAATGGTCCTAAATCTGTTATGAAGCGTTCTGTAAAGACTAGCATTTTCAGCTTTAAATCGTCATGAATTTAAACAAATGAAAAGAATTCAGGATTGTAGGCTCAGGATTTTCTCGTTAATATTTTGAAGAGTAACAAAACACGACAGGAAAAAACATTAAAGCATAAAATATAGACGCATGGACTAATCAGATAGTAACACGACAATTTTACTAAGCGCTCTCTACATAATTTAGCAAACAATAACTTACAATATAATTCATCTGCAAATGATAGTTGGTATTTTAAGCGCAACCACTTTTACCAAATTCTTAAAAAACAAGAACGCAAACAACTATACATTTTGCGTAGTTTCAAAGCTAAACTTCTCCGAAACTGGTGGTGGCTGTGCAGAAAGGGACACCATGTTGAGACGTCACCTTAAATTCATGCTATGATTGGTCCGTTTCAGAACTGGGCGGGGTTTAGTAGCTCGGTGGGAGTGGAGGTGATTGATCGCGAGCCACTGCGCCGTGTACGGTGTGCGGGTTTGACTGTGGACGCACCGGACCCATGGTCAAGCACCGAATAACTCTACACAAGATCTAACGCTGGAAGACACTTCATCAACTCCTTGAGAAAAGCGCCAGACTGCTGGAGTTTCCAATCTGTTTATATTCTTGGGATGGAATTGTGTGCTTCTTTTGGCTTGCGAACCAGGAGCGGACAGTAGCCGATACTCCGTCTATGAAAGGGAAGCATGCGCTGAAACGCCTGGCAAATATTTCCAACCAACTCAAACAATTAAGTAGCTGCGAAACTCGGAATTTACTTTTTTCGCGCTTTTATGGACAAACACGCAAATGGAATTGAACAGATGTTTTGGCAGTCCTGTAACTCAAAGTTAGGCTGTGTTCCTACTTTGAACATGGATATAGGTCGGTAAATTTCAGGCATAAACTGTTAGGAATCAAAAACTATCTCCGGATTTGAGTGCATGTCTATGAACTGGGATCAAAAGCGTAAAGAGTCATTTTAAATCTGACACATGATCAGGACCGGATTCGTGCACCAACCCGAACCCCAATGTGGGATTGACGGTCCTAAGCAGGGAAAGACCCTTATACCTGGCTGTACGTCACTCACAAGCTATCAAACGCAATTTGACCTTTTGTAAGGTCGTCATTAGAAACTTCACGAATAGATGAAAACATTCAGGTAGCAGAGCTTTTAGTAACGCTGAGACACGTTTGCCCAAAAACCGTCGCGCAAGATTATGCGACACCTTTACCTATAGGCAACCCTAAAAAATTTGGAGTTGGAAGTTTACATTGAGCCATGAACTCCTAACCTACGTGCCACTCTGTTGAATGTGGTTCGGAAACCCGGAGTACAGTCGATCGAAAGGATCTTATCTTCTTGCGGGGTTGTGTCTGTCCGTGTACCGAATAAGATGGCTGGAAGTGACGGCTCATGGAAATATTATCTCTGGATTGTGACACTCATGTGCAGATACGCGTTACCCGCAGCCAAATCACTGGAGTCTGTCGTGTGGAATTCACAAAATTCTAAGTAAGTGGTCGTGCGCGTCTGAATTTCCTTGTCGATTGCAAAGAGCATAAAATAAACATTTGCAGATTATAATCATTAGTAGCGCAGGTTATCTTGTTCATGCATCAGAAGTATAGTTTGAAAACATAAGCTGTACCAAGTCAGCTCTGAAAAGCTCTGTTACTTGTTCCACGGCTCAGTGTACGATGACATGAACCTCGGAGCTGGGGTTCATCTCGAGCCCGGTGACCGTGCAAGCGCGTTCTCTCGGGGATATAAAACACAGCTGTCATACTCCACCGTTTCTCGTCAACTCATAAAATCTCCTGTTGAGTTGTGAATCGTGAGCAATTTCATGCTAGTACAACTTCGTTAAATGTTGATACTAAATAGAGTAATTTAAAAACAGCTCAAATAAATAGTTAAATTCGCAATGGGCTTAACGTGGGCCATATCCATTTATATCAGTCGTACAAAAATCGATATAGCAAGAGATTTGCTATTATTCCTTTTAATAAACGGAAGCTAGCTTCTATCTAGCTTCCTCAGTTTACTTATCTTTTCCCCTTCTCCCAAGAGAGGCGATCTGACTGTCCGGCTACCGGCCTGCCAAAATCCCAGCGGCCCGGCGACTTTTGCGCCTGTCATATTGATCAAATCAGCGTTGTGTCGTTGCACGTCAATGGAGAGAGAGAGTTAATAGGTTTTTAAGCAGGGGTTTCCTAGACGGTCATAAAATCTCCCTGATTGCTGCTCATAAAACGTTCAGGGGAACGTCCAACATGTTTACTTAACCTGAATAATGGCCCAAGACGCCACCGAAGCTTGACTCAACAATAATAAGAAAAGTTTGTTGGTATAGGTAGGTATGTGTTCTTTATATATGACATACCCAAAAAAGCTAAAGTTAAAATTTACTTTAGCATGTTAATTGACAAACATGATGGTTTGTCATGCTTTTATACTGTTTCAGTTTTTTTGTTTGTGTGTAGCGTAGACTCAAAATAATGACTCAAAATATAGTGAGCTCCCTACCTTGACAGCATTTTTGGGCATAGGCAACATTTTAAGCATCACAGGGGGTGCTGCTAAAACGCGCTCTAGGTAGGCATCTCAATGAGGCATCAGATGCAGTCAGTGAGTTATGCACGTAAATAGGGGGACGAAAAAGTGCACATATGGTTTTCATCTCTGCTGAAGTCTGGGGGAATATTCTAATTAAGGAGTTTCAGAAGGGCTTGTAAAAGATGAGCAAAAAAAGGTTTAACGTTTAAGAACCCGTGGATGGAAGTGGAAACACAAATTGCACATGTACAATTATAACTGCATCGTAAATTACAAATGAATATTTTACAAACTAAAACAAGATCATTTTGGTAGAAAAAGACAATAAAAATTGGGTAACACTTTATACCAACTTTCACAAAGTTAGCAAGCATTTTTACATTTTACAGTAAGCATAAACAAATACGCTAAACCTTTACATTGTTAAAATACGCTATGTACATTTACATTGTTAGAAATGTCATGAAACGCTGATTTCATGTATTCTCATATATATTACTTATATATTATTTTTATTTTATTACATAAATATTATTTGTTTTAAAAGTCACTAAAAGTGATGACTTAAAATTTCTTTAATCAGACTGGTTTTCAGTTTTTAAAATATTTAGTTTGATCACTTTTAAAACTGTGTATGCTATTTTTATTGGCCTGTGTGTTGAAGAAATATAAATACATTGTTAGGCTCACAGTATAACAACTAAAAGTAACAGTTTAGTTTTGTGGGTGTAGGTTTTGTTTTTTAACATTCTATTCTGTCCATATAAATGCATTTTACAAAAAGCGTCATGTCCGAGAGATGCTGTGAGTTTCTGGCCTTCCTGCATTAGTACCAAAAACATTCAGATCCGTTACCAGAGCACCTCTGAGTCATTAAGTTTTGTGTGATTTGTTCTACTCTCCACGGTGCAGCAAATGCTCAACCCAGAGTGCCATGTTTACCCACAGTTGCTGTATGTTTTTTTTAGGTACTTAATGTTTATTTAACTTTTCTATAGAGTGTGTGTATGCACCTGTGCATGAGTGTGTGTGTGTGTGTGTGGTGCTCAGTCACTCTTATCTGGGACCCTCGCAGTAACCAAGATGGCCAAGAGTTTAAAAGAGTATCCGAATTCGCGTGACTGTGTTTGCAAGTTTGAGATAGGAACAGACTCATATCTCTAACAAACAATCCAATTTCATCCCAAAAAAAACACCACGCTGCACTAACTGAATGCATAGTTGGGCATCTAAATTGATTGTTAAGTGTAAAGCCTTTTTTTAGCATTCTCATTTAGATGTATGGGTCTTAGGCACACACACTCTTTAGCGGACATTTGGGTGCATCCACCACTAAGTCACTCTTTAAACCTCTTACCAGACCTTCGGCAGTAAAGCCATCACACACACATTACTCTCTTACCCGTAAAAATCCGCCATTTGTGTTTAAGTCGGACTTTTCTCAGACTAAATGCAAAATATAATTGAAGGACTGTAAAATTAGAAAAACTCTGGCTGTGTTCTCCACCCCTTAGCAGTCTGATATTTATATCAGCGTAACGCAAAGTTTACTGAACGTCGAAACTACTGCTGCGTTGCTCTGGAAAAAACATTTGGTGGAACACAAGCGCTATTGATTTATTGTGTTGATACAATTATGTAAATTTAATTACTTTTAGACGCAACTACACACGCATGATCTCACGCACAGACTTACTGCTGGTTTTGGATGTATAATTCTGTTCCTATCTGCATGGTTCACAGCTATAATTTGGACTGAGAAAAAAATGTTAAAAATGACACCCCTCCCCTCCCTTCCTTTGCCTTGAGGGAAGAAAAGAGAAGTATCGTCTAGTGGGAAAAGAGATATGACAACGTGAGACAGACAAATAGAGTAGCTCATCATTGGGTCAATTATCACATTGAAACAGAGATTTCAGGTTATATCATCCTAACTTCCGTTACCGTCTGTGTCACAGATGATACACCAAATCTAGCAGAAACACAGACAAACAAAAGAAAAAAGAAGACTCAATTTACTTCAGTTATGTCATTAAATTGTTTTGTTGGTTTAAAACTCTGCGTTTACATTTAAGTTCTTGGCAGACGCTAGCTTATCAAGAATACATGCTAGTTGTTTAGAAACTGTTTTGTGATGAATGACTGTAAATTATGTAAATTTATTTTGCTTTTTGGATTTTTTAAGAACAAATAAGGGGATCCATGATATATATATATATATATATATATATTCATGTGTGTGTTTTTTGGCCATATTCCAGTGGTTAGGGAGAAGATGAGGAGCTAATTTGAAATCTGTCTCTCATTAGCTCAAAAATGCTACTGAAGTACCTTGCTTATGTGTGTGTGCGTGTATGCGTATTCAAGCGTACATGTTCGTTCATTTGTGTAACACTCTTTAGTACACAATTAGTCTTAATCAGCATGTTCTATGTGTATTTGACCGCCTGTAAGCAGCAGCTCAACATCCTGTGCACCCCGTGAGCGCTCTTAAGAATGTAAAAAATCTGAAGCAAACTGCCTATTTAGAACCCTCATAAATACACAGTTATTTTCTAGTTCCTGTAGGAGTTCTTGGACTGCTGTAATGTGTGTGAGAGAGAGAATGTGAGAAAGAGAGAGAGAGACAGAGAGAAAGAAAGAGCTCTTAGGAGAGTCTAGGAGTGTTGTTTTGTGCTGAGGTGTGGGAATGATTTGAAAAGTGGGGGGAAGCCTTAAAGTTTCTTAAAAGCAATTTTTCAAAAATGTCGATATTTAAAAATGTTGTCTTTATTCAACAAATCTTGGCTTTACTAGGGAATAAAACTGAATGACAGAAAAGTTTAGAGAAAGGAAAAATTGGATTGGAACATGACGCAGGCCAGATTTGAACATGCAGACCTGTGAGTCCAGTCTGTTGAGAGCACATGCGCTAATCACTTTGCTTTTCCAAAAGTAACTGCAATGGTTGGTATGCTGCAGGCTCACAAGCAGTTGTTTGGGTCTGAAGAATGTAACCGTTCCGATTATGACATGAAGGACATCAGCGACCTTTGACCTCTTAAGGGATCATGTCTGCCTCAACTGGCGATCAAAATTACACATTTCTATAGCATTTAACGGATGTCTGTGAGAATTTTGCCAAGTTTAGGGGCAGTTAAAGATGCATTTGTGTACATATTCAGTCATCCACGGCAATATTAATTATTGTTTGAGTCTTGTTTTTTTCAGTCATGTGACCGTGTGCATGTACAAGTGTGTACGTGTGAATGGGTCTGTGTGTGTGTGTGTGTGCATGCATGAGTTTGTGTGTGTATATCATGATCAGTGGTGTTCTAATAGGAGTTGACAGTGAGGAGATTAACTCTGTCAGAGTTTCAATATGTTGAACAGCAAGAGAGGACTCACGCAGACACACACACATACACATTTCCCTCTGTCTCATCCAGCATTTCCACAACAGACCTGTTTCTGTCTGAAGTGTGTGTGAAGTGGCTTTTGTTCTGTCTTTGATAACGTTTCACGGTGTGGTGCTTGTTTGTTAGTGTGTGTGTGTGTGTGTTAACGTTATATCCTCAGAGTGAAACTGCAGTCTTACTTGTTCATGTATACGAAAATTGTAACGAGAATTTCGGTTTGCAACTTTAAACCGCATTTCCGAAGCTGTTCTATGAGATACACGCACCTCAGCATACACGATATAGCTGAAAGAGAGTATGAGAGGAGTTTGTGTAAAAAATGTCATTTTTATCGTATGTCCGCGTGTGCGCGCGCGCAGGCGGTGTTTCATTAGCAACAGCGCTTAAGTAACAAATGCACATTGTCTGTCCCTGACCAAGCATGACCGCAGGCTCTCACAGCCTCCTTAAACGACTCTCACACACACAGACGCGCTCCGAGCCTGGCGCTCGTGTTGTTTTAAGGATTGTAATGTTTGTAGTTGTAGGGTCTGCTGAAGCACACGACAGAAGAGGAGCAGGGGCAGCTGTTCTATGTGTGTGTGGGGGTTTACTTTGGGGAGAAAACTGTCACCAGAAGTTAGTTAGATTTGACAAAACCTCCCCTCTGGGATGTCCGGTGGGTTTCCTTAAAGGTCAACATGATTTATAAATAAATTAAATGTTCTTTGTACTAAAAACACAAAAATTCTTGTAGGGTAGAAGTTGTCTGTAGTCTATAATTAGCTGCAGATAAAGGCAACAGAAGCGTGTGTTATGTCCTTGTTTAGATAAGCGTGTGTGTGTGTGTGTGTGTGTAAACAGACTTTAGTAATTTATGATAATAATTTAGTAGATATTGGTAGATATATATCAGAGTACAATCTGATAACGTCACGGTATCATGTGAACTGCAGTCCAAGTACTGCTTTTGCTGTACCTCCCCCTCATCTTTTATTTCCTATGAAAATTGTATAGACATGATTTATATTTATAGCCCACTTTTTTGTTTTTTTTGTTTTTTTGTGTTACTGAAACATGATAATACCTAAAGTTTGTAGCTGCTTTGACAGAATCTTCTGAATGTCATAAGAGCAAATTAAAACCACTCACTATAGCAAAGTGCCCCTTTTAACCCTTTGACGTGTACGATCACACAGGTGTGATTAGAACGTTCAGTGGTCACGTGATCACCTTCTAAATTCAAACTGTGTTCAAACCAGGAATGCCGGTAAACGAGAAAGTGAATCTCTCAGCGCTTATTATGTGTCACAGTTGTTACCGTTTTCAGTCATGTAATGTTTATTTGTTTCTTACATTTCAAATTATGCTGCACAATCACAGATAAATACAGATAAATAGAAACACAAATACCAGAAATAAACATATATAAGTTAAGTTTTAACTCACATTTATTTGTATAGGGCTTTTCATATACATCATCTACATAGCGCTTACTTCTATATATAACCTATACTTTATATGAAATGAAAACAAAAGCATCTTTCAAACAAAATGTTATGTTATTTTATATTTCTTACATTTCATCTTTCATTGCACAATTACAAAAGTAATAGGAGAATATATATAGTTTATACATAACGGAGGCAAAACAAACCTTTCAAACAAACATGTGGTTATGTTTAATTCCTGTCAATCGATTGTGCAGGTAATTATAAAGTTTATTCTATTTCTCTCTCAGTTCACCAGACACTTTAAAAAGAAGTGGGTAAGCATGTTTTAAATCCAGCAGAGTCTGTCTCCTGGACAAATCGCGGTGCCCGTGATAACTTTCCAATCATCTAACATGAACATTATAAATGTTTGCACATATTTAACAATCTGAAAATCTTTCATTTAACAATGCATGTAAACGTTGTATAAATATTTTTATGAAATATACATATTTATATATATAAGCTGCAGCATGCCACTGTGTAGTGTCACGCGACAAGCATTATGTGTCTCCATAGTAACTGGAACGTGAATCATTGCAAAATAACGGTAGCGTGAAAAAAACTCACATGTAAAAGACTGCTCCGCTTAGGGATGGAAACTTGTATATCATTAGATTTGGGCAGGGTTCCTCTGTTTCCTCTCTCCATTTGATCGTGCATTATGCACATACCTAGCTAAACGTTAGGTAACACCAAGATGTTAAATTCTAGTTTCTCTGTAATTCTTTTTAAAGACGGAAAGAGGCACTGTATAATCAATTGAATCTATCTCGTGCAAGAAATTACTGTATTCTGTCTCTCCATAACAAAACACACACACATATACAAACACGCATAGCTTTACTTTGAACAACAGCTGCAACCTTCTTAGCAAAGTGTCTTTGGATATTGGGGCCTGTCACAAATACACACACAACAAACACATGGGTGCAAGGTGGGAAACTCACAGTGCTCACTGTAAGTAGATTTTTGTGATTCATTGTTTTCTTCACCTGTGTGCGCACACTCACACTCTCTTGTTTGCTTTCTGCCTTGACTGTGTATGACGGTACACACTGAGGGATTTTGAGTAAATATCTACACTTTCCACACATTTATACCATAAACAAGAGAGGCATTGCGAGTCAAGAGACTGAGAATCAACTCAGTGTACACACACAGTGGACCATCCGTTACACACTTTTAGAGTTCAAAGCTGTTTCATCCTTTTTATCCACTTTCCTGTCGACAGCTCAGACCATCACACTCACTAAACCCATCATTCCTTGCCTGCGCCCGTGCGTGTGTGTCTGGAGAAATGGTCACGCTTTCAGTCAACTAAATGCTGCCATAAAGCATCAGAGAAGTCGTAGTCTCCAGCATGCTTTCATCTTCAGCTGATCTGAGCTCAGTCATCTCTGCATGTAGTACCAAATCACAAAAACCTTTATTAGTTTTAACTGACCTGAGAACAGATCTATCACACAGCGGGTTTTAAGCTGCTTAGGGTACCTGCCATTAGAAGACCCACGACTCTGCACACACTAGGGGATCAAATTCTCCTTAGTGATCTTTGGTTTGGTTGAAAACACCCAAACATGAGGCTCAGGACGCCCACAGATAGATCAGGCTAAAAGCCAGTTTACTGATCTGGGAACTGCGGAAAACTACTTTAGGGGTTTGTCTGAATCAGCCATTTTAAAGTCTCATTTTTATTTAAAATGGAGGGGAGAAAGAGTTTAGAGACATTATTGTTAGACAGTGATCTGTGCCTGCAGCTGGACAGAACAAATGGAAAATCTAATTATAAAACAATGCTGAAAACACACACTCCACTCACACACAGACGATTAATTCACAAAACATGAGAAAAAAGTTTGTGTGTGCTTTTTAGAGTGTAGCAAGTTTGACAGTATATCTGCACAAAGCGATTGTGTGAGTGTGTGTGTGTTTAGGTTTGGCAATATTTGTGTGGAAAAAAATTTGAAAACAGCCTTAAAACAGTAAAATCGAATAAAAACCACTTTGAGGTGATTCTCACTGTGTAAAAGGCTCATAAAGACTTATAATCGCCCAAATCGCGTTTAGCTTAAAAACGAATAGTGTCAAAAGGTTTCTGTGTCCCCATCATGATACAAAAACAAATGTGTCTGTGGTAATGTGTCATATGAAGGCAGAGTTTGTACACTCATTCTCATCCACAGTACCATGACAGACCAGCTGAAACTCACACAGAGACACACAAGTGTGATGACAGAGTTGTCTAGTGTCTAATGACACTTTGTCATTGTTCTCTTGTTTGTTTTGATTCCCAAGAGTCTCTCTTTCCTATGTGTCTTTGTCTTTATATTATCTTCTTACTGTGTCTTGTATTATATTTCTCTTAGGTGAAATCATCTCTCATTGATTTGGTAATAGATAACTAGCTGTGCGTTGACGTTGATATTAGTACAATTGCATTTTTTTATTGTGCGTGTATGTGTGTGATTTCTTTTGCTGTTTTCTTCCAGGCATTTCAGACTGAGCTGTCAGCCAAGTAAAACTTGTTTGTGTGTAAGTGAGTGTGTATTGTGTTTGCAGTGGTTTTAATTGCTTTGTAATGTGAGCGTCTGTGAGAAAGAAAACACAGAAACTGTTTCTGCATCACCGTGACCTGTGACTTACGCGCACGCGCGCACACACACACACACACACACACATATTGAAGACACAGACATAATGCTCTGTGTGTGTAACAGTGGTATCCTGAAGGAGCTTTGGTGGAATTCATACCTTTCATCTCACACCCAGACAAACACAATACTCCTGATGGTGAGTGGGAGAGCAAGTGTGTGTGTGTGTGTGTGTGTGTGTGTGAGAGAAAGTAAATATGAACATTTCTAGGCGTCAGTGTTTTTCCTTCACAACCTAAACAGACCTTTACACTGTCTGCCATAGCAACAGTTACCACAGTGTCATTAAACGTGAAGCACAGGGCCAGATCTTAGTCATTAGTCTAGTGTTAGTCATTAATACTATTAACTAAACTAATCCACTCATATTATTATAAAGGTATTATTATGCCATTAGTGTTCAGTTACTAAATTGGTCTGAGGTGTTTCCACCCACACCCCAAAAATGTGAAACCTTCTATACACCCATTAGAAGCTAGACAAACTCAACACCAGTGTGGGGAGCTGCTTTGAAACTGTATCCTGCTTAGTTTTTTCAACTACAATCAAGCTACCCTTTAAAAAGTAGTTTGCCACTCTATAGATTAGTAACAAATGGCTACACTACACGAAAGCTATTTAAGGATGGCAATTATCTTCCAATTATATGTCAGACATTGTAAACATTTAATTTGCACATGCAGCATGTTTATGTGACACATAAAAACAGTGAGTATCTTAATTGTCACAGCATAAAACTTAATAAAACAAATTTTAATAATATTTAGTTTTTTTTATTAGATTTATTTTTGGTCTTAGTAGTCAAATGTTAAAAGTTTGTTAAATTATGTTTGTAAATTAAACCATTTATTAAATTCTATTTTAAAACTACTATTAGTTATACTATTACCTGTTATGTGTTTTTTTCATAGTTTTGTAATGTTAACAGTATAAACAATAAATACAAAGTTACACTTCCTAAATTTCACTGCAATGGAATATATATTTTTCTTTAAGCCCAAATTGCTTTTAAAGCACTATAATAAACGTCCGAAAGGAACTACAGCTCTCTTCTTCCTGTTTGTGATGTCACGATACCCAGAATTTGAAAAAACTCTGTCCTATCAACTCTGTAACATTTCCAGGAAATGCGTACTAGTTGTTTAGCCAATTACAGCACACTGGGGCTGCGAAACTATCTCAGCCCATTGCGTAATTCTGAATTAGGGGCTTCAAAGAACCAGAAACTCAACAGACCGTTTTTATTAGAATGGAAACAGCGGTGTAGAATAAAGGTAAAATATGTGATTTTTTTTGAGGAATAAAGCATGAATACCTATGTAGTGCACCTTAAAAACATAATCAAGACTTTGAAATAAGCCGTAACAGGACCCGTTTAAAGTAAGTTGCAGTTTTTTTCCGACCTTTTCTTCTTTCTATCCTTTGACTTTGAAGTTAAAAAATTCCTGATGGTTAAAGTTATAGTGTCAGAGCAGAACAAATGTAAGATGTCTGTCCACACTACGGCTAAGCATAATGTTTAACTCCTAGATGTCATAATAAAGTTGCACTGTAATTCAATTAAAAACAGATGAATGAATCACAAGTATTGCTAACATCACCCAAAAAAAGAAATTGTAAAGTAAACCAAAAATTTTAATGTTATTCTTGGGATCCCTGGTGATTTCCATTAGTACTGCCAATACTAGTCTTACATGAGGATCAGGGCACATAAAAATGTTATGACATCGATAAACAGAGAAATGCAGAGCTTATTATGAACAGTTCACATGCTGTAGATGAGGATCTTGGGTTCAGAGGGGAACTGTATATCTTGACCTTCAGCTTTTCTTTGAACTGGTGAAAGTAATATCATTGAAAGCAAGCAGCTACAGAGAGACAGCAGGAAACAAATGAAATAATAGAATGTACTTCTGTTTGTGTGACATAGCTGACTTTGATAAAAATCTGGTGCACTATTGCCCTTAGAATAAAAATCTAGAATCTTTCTTTCTGTTTTTTTGTCAAATGAGACATGGAGGGATTAGTCTATATGTTCCAATAGGGATTTTAAGCAGGACATATTATTATGAACCATAGATGACACATTTATCTTTGTTAATATAAGCAGTGTAGGGATATAAGTGGCTCTGTGTGTTTCTAACCTATCCATAGTTAAGGGACAAATTTGCCTAGAATGTGATTTAAAGTTAGCTAAATATGACACTTGTAAGTAATTTTTTTATTTTAGTTTTATTTAAATTAAAAAAGTAGTAGGTTAGTAAATGTTAGTCTGTAATCATAATTAGTTTTATTTTAAATCAATTAAAGCCTATAGTATGGCCCCATTTGGGTAGGTTGGGAAGTGTGTGAGAGAATTTGTGTGGGAGTTGGTGGGGGGGNCCTGCTATGGAGATTCTTCATCTCTAGAATCTATTCACTCATGTCTCTCATTCTCAACAAGATGCCCAAGGCTCTGTGTGTTTTTTGAGTGTGTGAGTTTGTGTGCAGTTGTTATTGTGAGTGGGATATGTGTAAGCTGTTGCTCTCTCACTCTCTCTCTCTCAGACAAAGAGCCACTTGTAGGAGCTCTGCTTGAGAGTGGACAATCACATGACCAACACACTCTACGTACACCCGGCGTCTCCGCAATGTGTGTGTGAGTCCATTCAGAAAGAGATAGGTGACTGCCTTTTCCATTTAGTGTAGCAAAGATTTGTTTCATATGAAAAATAAAAAGGTTCCAGTCTTTACATTTTTTAAAGGTGTGCACACATAAAATGTGTGTTGTTTATATGAGAGTTGTGTTGTCGGTCTGTTGAGGAGGTTAGAATGTAGGTGCTTATGTGTAAAAGGTGTCTGTGTCTATGTCTCTCTCTCTCTTTCTCTCTCTCTCTCTCTTGAATGAGGCTGATTTGCATGGCTGCGGTATTCAGTATTTAATTGGTGCCATTCAGTCCTGGTCTAATCCCGTGTTCACTTGTTTAAAAAAAGCGAGGAGGCCTCTTATTGAGTGTGTGTGTGTGTGTGTGTGTGTGCATGTGCGCGCGCATGTGTGTGTCACTATGTGTGCCACACAGTGAACAGAAACTCAAGTGTGTGTGTGTGTGTGCATAATTACATTTACAATTTGAATTAAGACAGCTCCCCCACTCTGTGATACTGAATGAATTCAGTTTTAAGCAGGAAATGATGCCAAAGTTGTTCATTATCGCAGCTCTGTCTTACTAAAATTCAGTTATTCTGATTTTGCTCCCTAATTATGCCTGATAACGCAGTCACGTAACACATACTGGTAACTTTCATTAATCACATTATTACATTATTTAATGCTTAACAGATCATTAACTCAAACTGATGTAATTTTTATATATTAAAAATAAAATCTGTTGATCTGAAAAATGTTAACACTGTTTGGCACAATCAGAACATTGTATTTGCACGATCCTACCAGCCTGACACAGCAACACTTGCTCAACCAGTAAACCTGGGCTGGACGTGTCTGTCTGCCCAATGGCAGACTTTTGAGAAAACCCCTTTACAAATATTACTTTTATTATTAAATTTTTTTGCTAGTGCCACTTTTTTCCCTAAATGTCCATATAAAAAGAAATCTATTAAATAGGAATTAAACAAACAATCAAATCAATCTTGTCTATTTTTCATATATTTATATTTGAATGTTTATGAACTGCTGTGAATGTTCTGAATCTGTTAAGCATTATGTATAGGTTGTTAATGACTTAATAATGACTTACACAGTTATTTAAAAATATAAAGTGCTACCCAAGGTAATTATAAAAAAGTGTATAATTATTTACATTAATTTAAAAGCCTTTAGAGTTACAGTAACACTGTTGTCTGACCACATCATATATATGACAACTTCGCACTGAGACACAAACCCCTAGAAGAAATTAGAAATTTAGAAATATCTAAATTATTTTCCAGTGGGTCAGATCTTCCCAATATCAGTATCATGTATGTTTTGGTATTTTAAGGAGTGGGCTACCTATTGTTTATCCTCCTATGGGCTGCCAACACCACACACACACACACACTTGATCATAAAGAGCCTGTCTCAGGTCCTGTTTCTGAGAAGATCAGACCTTTCAGAAGTTTTTGCCGCAGCTGCTGATTTGACAGGAAGTGATGAAGTCTTTTGTTCAGAGTTGAGAAGGTCAGATTTTTCCTTCTCTTTGCCTGGTTTCTCTCTCTGTTTCTCATTTGTTCAGTCATAGGCAGCCATCAGAGGAAGGCCACGAGTTTGACATCTTTATTGATGAGGAAAAAAGAGAGGGATGAAAAGAAAGATCTGAAAACAGAGGGATAAAGAAAAGATGGACAGAAACAGAGAAGAGGCTGCAGACGTGGAAGGCAAATGTCACACAAAGAGTTTAACCCTGCAGAAGTCCTTCAGTCATGCAAATCTCTTGTTTTCTCACACGCACACTTAGACACTCTAGTTGTGCGTGTGAACGCCCCAGATCTGCTTTCATGGAGCGCTGTGAGATCGGCCTGAAGTCTTTAAGCTGTAATATTTACTCATTGTCTGGGACATTGACGAGTGAGGACGTTTAATGACCTTCTTGAATTCTTCACATGCTGGGTACTGTTTGAATTGGTTCAGTTATTTCTATTTTTAATCGTTTTATAGTTATTTATTTTCCCAAACTCCTCTTACAATGTAACAAAAATGATGAATGTATTTGCATCTAAATGAAAAGGTTTTGTTATAAATATAATAATTAATTAATTTAAATTGACTGAATCTGTCTGACTAAATTTACATAAAGTTGTATACATTTAATGTAATATGGTCAAAAATATGGGCATCATATGTGTAGATTGGTCTTTGTTTTTTTTTTACTAACCAACTGTACAGTTTCACTTTTAAACTGTATAAACTAGAGCATGTGAACCGTACGCTGACAGCTGCAGTGTGTGTTTATGTTTAAGCGTGTCTGTCTGTTCTCATTGTTTTTTTGTTTTTCTTACTGAGACCATAATTGTGCTTCGCAATGGTGTTAATCACTATGTTATAATTGCAGTTCTTAGTGCTGTACACCTTCACACACATACACGTGTAAATACACATACAGCACGTTTTGTAAAACAGACGGAAGTCCACGCTCCAGTAAAAAGTTTTTGTTGCTAATTTGTCTGTAAAAATGTTTTGTGTGCTGTTATGAGTGTGTTAAAGAAGTAAATAGCTTGCAGCGAGCAGCGCTATAGCAGTAGAATTGCATTATACAGAACCAATGTTAGAGTTTGATCAGGACCATATATCAGGAAAAGGCAGGTTTCCTGATTTGCATTTATGTGTTTTTCTAATTTGAAGGTTTGTGTGTCTGTTTACTGCATTATTCAGTGTGTGTGTGTGTTTTTCTGTGATTATAGGGTGTGTGCGTGTTTGTGTCTGTATTTCTTGTTGGTATTTTTAGGGGATTTCTATGTATGTGTGTCTGCATTTTTTGTTTGTGTGTGTATGTGTTTGTAGTTTTAGGAGATGTTTGTGTGTTTGCATTTGTTCTTGTGCACTGCGGTTAGCAGTAAAATGTGTAAAGGACTGTGTTGCAATTATATCCCCTTACGGACGCCAACTGATGTACACACACAAACAAATATACACGAGTCAGTGTTACTGAAAATAAGACATTTCCTGTATGTGTGTGCGGTGTTGATCATCATTTGAGTAGTAATTTATCAACTTTAATAAATGAAGTGAGATGTTTCTCTTTCCCTGTCCAATAAATCAAAGTCAGTCGATCTCACCATGCAGTGCATGTTTTTTCTTTTACTTTTCTATCTTTTACTTTATGCTCGTTATTTGGGATTGTTTTTTATTTTGAAATATGTTATTAAGGGGAAAAGGGAATGGTGATAGTCCCTCTGGAGTGGTTTGCGGAGAGTTTTGGCAGTCTGGGGGGGTGTTTGAACCCAAGTTTTCCGCTCGTGAGCGTGAGCTCCAGAGAGATGCAGATTTTGCTGACAGACTCAGACATGAGTGTGCGTGTTTGATTTATTGTGACTGTGTATGCTTTGTTTTGCAGGTTTGTGTCTGGAAAGGGCTTGATGATCTACCCGGAGATTGGGGATAAACTGGACATTATCTGCCCGAAGGGCGACATGGGACGGCCGTATGAGTTTTATAAACTCTACTTGGTGAAGAAAGAGCAGGCAGAGTCCTGCAGCACCATACTGGACCCAAATGTTCTGGTGACGTGCAACAAGCCAGAGAAAGACATCAAATTCACCATCAAGTTCCAGGAGTTCAGTCCAAACTACATGGGACTGGAGTTCAAACGTTTCACAAACTATTACATCACCTGTAAGTAACTGAAGCTTCTCTGTTAGACAAGTTTGTCTTTCTAGCCTAGCTATTGTTTTCTGAACATTCTGTTCAGTATGTATGTGCTGGGACCAAATGCTTCATAAAGATAATTAAATCTGAAATCACTGCATTGCAGGAAACAGCCAACAGTCCCTCCAATACTAAATGTCTTAATGAAGATTTAACAATGCAAAATGCATTATTTTGGGTTAGATTTAGAGGTAGGGTGTAGAAAAACAAAGATTCTGTTTTAGATTAATGGTACATTCCCCAAAGGCCTGAAGACTTGAGTTCACACACAAGCATATTCTTCCACTTCACATTCATACAGTCTTTGGCTAAGTCCCTTTGGTGAGCTTCGCTTGTCATTTGTAATAATGCAAATAACCTCATGCACTGATAAATACATCTAGAAAGATAATAAAAAGTGCTTAAGCCCTAATAAATCTTCAATCCAAAACTGTAAATATTTCAAGCACATCCTTAATACAGAATAAATTCAGGCTAAACCATTAGAATATGAGATGCAGGCAGCAGGGAACAGCATGGTGAATGTAACACATTCTCTCTGTCTGCCTAACTCTCTCGCTCACTGTGAGCAGCTCCTTTATTTCTTTTTCTTTTTTTAACTCCCCACGGATGGTGAGAGAGTGAGAAAGAGAGAGAGGACAGTTTCAGTCAGGCATGTGTCATTGGTTGTCTTGCCTCACTGAGTTTTCTGTGTCTTGGCCATGACGCCCAGACATGTCCCATAATCCACTTCACCTCTGCTGACCCATCACCACTACACCCTTAGCAACCAGTGGGGCTGCTATTAGATCTTGTAAAACACCCACACATAGACTCCCTAGCAACCAGTTTCTTTATCTTGCTCTGGTAAACAGGGTGAGTCTGGTGAAAATGATTTTGCTGTGTGGTTTGGGTTCACTGATTTTTGCTGTCTGGTCATCTTGGTTTCATTGGTCATCCCAGTTAATAACTCAAGAAGAGACTGTGGCGCGTGAACGTTTCACACACATCTGTACACTCAGAAAAAGCTTTTTAACAGTGTTTCTGCAATGATGTTTGTGTCTGTGCTCTTCTGGTATGTTGCTTTGTTGCACACTTACATTGTTTACATACAGTGAGTTCCTTAACTGATTGAAATTTGGCATCAGTATAAATGCAGTTTAATATAAACCTCTTTTTTGTGTGTGTGTGTGTTAAATGTAAGCAAGATGTTTCCAGTCATCTAAACGGACCACTAACTAGAATCCTTTTAAAGCACACACAAACATACAGACTTTTCAACAAAAGCATATTGAACTAATTACGTTCTCAAAATTCCCCAGGTTAAAATACAAGCAAAATGCATTGTACTGTGTAGATTTCTACCTTGCCTTGTCTGTATTTCTCCTGGTGTGCTTGAGTTGCATTGCTTGCGGTTAAAGTCTGACATGTTTTAGTTATAACATGATGTTTTTGTTAGCATTTCAGTTAATTAAAAGTGGTCTATAATGTAAAAGATGATTTGGTTAATGTACATACCTTTTTGATTATTGACGCTGCTGGCAAAACAGATACCTACAGCTGTCGACCTTGGCAGACCTATTCAACACATACTGTGTCTGTGGTTTGCAAGCTATGCATATTCATTTAGTTAAAAATGAAAGGTAAATAATCAACGCAATCTTTTGCAATATAAACTTTTATGAAGCCACATAAATGGAGTGGAGGGGGTGAACTACTGCCATTGTTTGATAAAAAACGTCTGTTGAGTCACAGGCACACAAACACAAACTTTCTATTCAGTAAGTCTGACTGAATCCAGAAAATAAGCAGTTTATTACTACACTTTAGGGTTTGGGTTCCACTCCATGTAGATTAATTGCCATTTGGGTGTAGATGTGACAGACCTCCTCATGTAAATTAGATGTCACGATAATCAGATTAGTAATAATTCTTAATGCCCAAATCCCAACAACCTTTTTATAATTACAGTCGTTACCAACCAAGTACCAAGTATTTATTGTGGTAACTCAGAAAATGCTGCATTTTCTCTATAGAGTTGCAGTTCTGACACAGCAGATGTGCTGTCAGTGTGAAAGTGCGACGTGATGCGCTGTTGCTTCTCGCACGAAGCACACTGCAAGATGCATGTAACAGACTCTAATACTGACAAATCATTATGCGCTGCCCCGCCCACCCCCCTTCAGCCTGTCTGTCAGGTTTGAAAACGCTGTTTCAGTTTCTACACCGTCACTGTGGGTGCATTTTTTCCAATCTACCAGAATCTGCTGTTTTCCCGTCCCTATATTTGCCTCTTCCTGCGAGGTGTCGCGTGTTATCTCTCTGCCTCCTGTGTCTTTCCTGTTTCCTCTGAATTTTGTGACTGTGTTGATTTCTGTGATGCTGCAGAATATATTTCCTTTCCGTGGTGCTCACCAGCCATTTGTATCATCATCATGCCACACACGTTGTACCCGAAAACCCTGCAAATTCGTTTTAGACAGAACTGCCGAGCTGTTTGATTTCTGTCTTGTTTACCGAATTCATCTTCACCTCCACTTCATGTACATTTTTAATTTACTAGCGCTGTCAACTTAATGTTTTAATTTAGCGTGATTATTAAAAAAACACAATTAAACGTTAATGCTATTATTCATTCTTTCTGCATGTATATTCTGTAATAAGGAACCATATTTATGCTTTTACAAGTTAGCAGTAAATGCAACAGAATGGAACAGGATTCAGTGTTCGTGACGACTTAAAATGTGGGCAGGCAGCGCAAGACATTAAAAAACAGTGAGACACACTTACTGTGTACACAAACCAAGCATTATAAGAATAACATAGATGGAATACAGTAATGTTTCTGTATGAACAGAGCAGGTTACCTTGCTGTCTATTGAGGACAGGTTATAATTTAAACCTGAACTCCAAGATCTAATTCAGATGAATTATGAGTTCATCCAGAAGGCTGCACACATCTCAGGTTGCTGAAGTCAATATGTAGACTTGTCACTACAGAGATTCAGAGCAGTGGCTCCTGAGGCCAATCCGACCACTGAAATCTCCACTTTATCCATGTAACTATGTGTCAAATGGTCTCTAGTCTGTCAGCAGAAGTTCTTTGAACTAGGTTGAGTCTCCTCACTCAGTTCTGTCACAGCCTCCGAGCAATACATGTTCACTTTCTTCTGCTGAGCCCTGCAACAGTGGATAGTGCCAAGGGCTCATATACACTGTGCCATGGAACTCTGAAGGGTCATGCAGGTTCAGATTTGGCCTGTGACGTGTCCCAACCCTGTTTCCCTGAAGTAGTTTAATGTTACTCCCCTGTCTTTGTCTAAAAAATGTTCTTCATACATAATAAAGAGAACCTCAATCGATCTGTCACCATAAGCTGATAGACAGACAGATATATCTTTTCTAACTAACTTCATTATAAGGGGGTAAATATTAAAAATAATGTTTACATTTATATTGCTCTGTTTCGCAAGCTTTACTATGTATATTTCGTTTGAAGATTTCTCTATGGCTGGACCGGGGTCACCAAGTCTGTGCTTGGTCAGATTCGGTCTCTGTTTCTAATTGTGAAGAGATATTCTGAGAATTCGCTCTGTTTTATGGGCTGATTCAATTCCAGTATGTGTTCCAAAATGTCTCAGTTTGATCATCTCTTTCCCTCTTGTGTGTGTTCATGAGGTGCTATAGGTTTGTAATGGATCCAGATTAGCTGATTATATAGGCGTGGCTTTATTTCAGAACTCATATTTACTCTAACCTAATCTCAGACCTAATCTCAGTATTTACTCTGACAGGGTTCAGCTTTGACTGCCCTCACCATTTTATTTTATTTATTTTTATTTTATTTTGTATCGATTTAGCAACCACACATGAAAACGATTAACATTGTTGGACATCCATTTTATCAATCATGAAGGTTTTGCCTCCACAAAAGAATCGTGCTGAAAGATATCAAATTGTCAAAAAAGATGTGTGTGAGTTGATTTGAAAAGCATGACGATGGAAACAGTACCGTCATACAGTCGAGGGACTGCTAAATACGATGGAAAGAAAATAAGTGGGGGATGAAAAATAAGGCAAAAAGTCAAAAGATTTTGTGATTATCACTGCATGAAACGCACCTACTGACTATACAAGTAGACGTGAAGCTGCCTAAAAGGTTCTAATGGGTTTTGAGGTGGTTTCAGGATTAAGGAGTTCAATTAAAGGTTGTTTCGGGTCAGCTTCTCTTCCATGGGACTGTTGTGTGTGTGTGAGAGAGTACACATTTGATTCAGTGTGTATTTTTGTGTAAGGCTGTGTCAGCAACATATGATTCTGATTTCAGACAGTGCAACTTTGAAGTAATTCTGACCAAACCGCTGCACCAAAACGATGAGTGTATGTGTGTGCGTGCGTGTGTGTTGTGAGTGTCTTTGTGTAACCTCTCACCATAACTGTCTCTCAGGCCAAAGCTGAAGTATGAAAATGAGTAGCTTCTTTTCGCTGTGGTCGCTCTGGGGCGAGAGAGGTGAAAAATCACATCAAACTGTGTGTGTGTTTGTGTGTGAGATACCTAATTTGAACGTACCCTCTAACATGCACAAAAACGAAATGGCTGATATTAGCTGCTTTGTAACATGAGAGGAATATGGCTTCCATTGCAAACTGCAACTGAATACCAATTTAATATTCAGCCTCAACAATCTCTAGTTCGCTGGAGTCTTTAACCCTATATTGTAAGTGTAACTATAAAGTAGGGATAAAGTATTTAATAAGAATAAAGTTAGACTAGGGCCTCTCAGATTTAGTCATGTAGCAGTTTTAATCTGTTATACTAATAATTAGTGTTATAAAACTTCTTACTAGCTCTTTTGTTTTAAAACATTAATATTCAGTTAGTCACTTAATTTTAAATATTTAAATAAATAAAAACCTGACTTTGATTAGTTAATTTCCATTGTCTCAAAGCAACGCCTCTAAATAGTAAAGAAACTAAATTTAATAATAAGGTCCAACTTTTTAAAGGGGTTACATCATAATTTTATTCTTTTCCCAAGATGCACTTATATGTTATTTTCTTTTGTCCAAAAACATTCACAATTTACTTTTCATAACAGTAGGTCACTCAAAAATAAAATAATTGCTTCATAATTTATTTACCCTCATGTCATTTCAAAACCTGTATGTCTTTTTGCTTCTGAGAAACACAAAAGATGTTTTTGTGACAACAGTCACATTTCTTAAAAAATCTTTTGTGTTCCACAGAAGAAAAAGTTATTCAGGTTTGAAAATTGGATAGAAAAGTTTAAATTTTTGGGTGAACTATCCCTTTAAAAGTGACCCATAAGACTTCTCTTATGACAGATGTAAACATCTCTTCTCAAGTGAAATGAGATACAGAGCTTTGCTGCACTCACTCACCAGTTTGCTGTTGAGTCCAATACAGTATTTAACTGCCTCATCCTTCAATAACAGCCTGTTAAACTGCATTACACTGTGACAGGATCACAAAGCAGTTCACACTAAAATGTGAGGCACAAACCCTTAAGATCAGACTGAAATGATCAGTGACCTTGATTTAATAAAGTTGGTCAGGAATAAAAGTATCCTATTTTCTCTGTGACTTCAGTGCAGCTGGCTGGACCGTTTCACTGATTTGAAAATATAGATGGTTATTTATTCATCTGTCTGACATCATACAGTTACAAAAGTCAAGAGTGAGCTATTTTTATAAATACCCTTTTTGGACTGGGAGGGAAGTTTAATGGTCCAACTTACAGTATCAATAATACAGTATGTCATAGTTCAGTAAACATTATTATCTCAAAATTTGATTCCTTTATTATGGCTTTAATAATGTGTGTATAGAGGGTTAATAGTTAAAGTTCTGAGGGTGATACTGATAACCGAATGAGTTATCAGTATGAATAATAAATTGCGTTCTTAAATTTCTGTGAACACTCCTATTGCAAACATTTATTTTACATACTACACACAGAAGTATAACACAGGAAACACACCCTGAATCTGTTGCTCCTTGTAGTCAAACTTCAGCTGTATTTCCAGTGTAGTGTTAATGGTATACCTGACCTACTACAAAAAGACACAGTCAGCTAAACAACTTTTTATGCCCTTCGCGAATGAGAGAAAGAAAGCAATAAAAAACACAGAGATAATCTTTCTCTGTCTTATGGGACGTCGAGCACCAGGTGCACCAAACCGAGTGGGATATCTGCTCTGTGTGTGTGTGTTTGTGTGTGATGTCACTCCATCTTACGATCAGCATGTGTATGGATGTGGTTGCTGTAGTAATGGTCACCGTTGCCGTAGAGATGCCTGTGCTGATGTCCCAGTAGGCGATGAAGGTCAGTGATGCATGATGGGTCACACTACCCATGGAGCTAATGCACATAATAATGTTTTGTCTGTTATGGAGATGGAAAATGTGTAAGCTACAGGAGAACAGAGACTAATTGACAGTTAATTACATCCCAATTGTGCACAGTCTTTGTATTTTCCTGTTAACACGTACGGGTTAACATGACATGACCAGGGTGAGCGGGTCTTGAGGGTCAGCGTCCGTTCAACCCGAAAGAATCGTGCCACTGTACCTGTGGATTTCTGGGCGATCTGGATTACTGATGTTAAAAACACACACAGTGCTGCATTCACCAAATCCAAATTGCTGAATGTTTTAACCAGAAATGCTTTTAATATGGTCTGAATATAATAAGCATAATGACTTGTGCTGTTGTTTTAAAATGGTCTAATTTGCAGGAGCGCTGATAGTCATCTGCGATCAGTAACTGTATGTGCTGGTCATTTTGTTCACTTACAGGTAATTTGAGTGAATGGGTGGCAGTGTTTATATCTACAGAGGAGAAAGAAGGAGGGAATAAAAGAATGAGGAATGGAAAAACAGGGGGGAACGAAGCAGGGAGAAAGCGAAAATGGAAGGAATTAAGCCAAAAAAATGAGAAGAAAGAACAAAACACAGTAAAGGGGGAAGTAGAAAAAAGAAAAAGGAAGAAAGAAAGGTAGAGAAAGAAAGAAAAAGAAGAAATGAAAAAAAAGTGTGTAGGTTGCATGATAGAAGTGTTGAATTCCATCAGTCCAGTGATCCATACAGAGAGAAAGAGAGAGAGTGAAATCACAGGCCAAGTCTCCTCTAGTTTCATTCCTCCCTTCATGAAACCTCACGAGTGCGTTGCTTCATTTTGAAGGATTTTCTACTGGAACAGTATAAGCTTTGTTTTTAGATAACAAATAATGACCCCTAAACAGACACACACACGCATACACCCATTGTTGTGTACCCACTCAAACAAACACACTCATTCTCAACCTGCTGGCAGGGATGCAGAAATGACAGATGTATCCTTCTGTATTCATGTTCAGCTCTTCTGTTTGTACGTGGATGTCAAAGAGAAATCAAGCTGTTGAGGGTGGATGGTTATGGCATTTTAATTTTCTTCCACAACACTGACACGCACACACATTGAGCTGCTCGTCCTGCAGATTTAAAGGTCAGCCGTTATGTGACTGCTGGACCATTGCGGAGATCTGATTGGACAAGCTTTTGGAAGCAAAAGAAGATCTAATCTAGCTGTGTCTGATCTGATGAGTTGTGTGCGTGTGTGTTGGAATGACCTGTCAGAGGCTCTGTTATGTCGACTGCATTTAGAATGAACACTGACCCAAATCTCACAGACAAACACATGTGCACCCATAAAAAGATTGAAACTGTTCAGTAGCTACAGGATGCACATTATACATCCTCTATTTCACACAAAGCTGTTTTTTAGATCTCTCTGGCCTTTGTTTCAGTAATTCATCAGTCAGAGACTCACTGGAAACAGTGCTGGGATCTGCTGATTGTATTGTAAAATGTTACATTCAAAAAATATTTATTTTGACTCATGAACATCATGGTCATGAACATTTTATGTCTGTTCATTGAGGTTTGGATCCTGTGATCCTGTGGGATGCGTAGTGAAAACATTTAGCCCAATTAGGGCTTGCTAAATATTCAGTGCTTTTTAAAAACTAAGCTGTTCCTCAGTCTTTAATCTACCAAATCCAGCACAGTACCAACATGGCTTATTGTACAAAGGTAAACAAACATATCTTTTCAATGAAACCACATATAGGCCCAACAGTATGCAAAATTATTGTGTGTTTGGTTTCTAAATGTCTCCTGAAATTCAATAGTTTTACTCTCTGCAGCTAACAATCTGCCGCACAATACACATTGTAGTCGCACAAACCATGTTTTTCCATTTTGCGAGTGCACCTGTGTAGTTTTGTTCCTGGTTTTTGAGGATGAGAGCATATCACACAACCTGTCCATGTTGGACATCTGCCATCTGTACGATTAACAAACAAAATTACCAATAGAGAGCAAAATGGCTGATGGTCAGTATAATGGAAAAACATACAACAAAAAACAATTTCATGACAGCAAATGATGTACACAGTGTACAAAATATTGCTGAAATAAATTATTAGTTGTTTTACAATATTTATGTCAAAATATGGTGATGAGATGATAAGATTATTGGCTAATGCTGAAAATGGCTAAAAATGGCTCAAATATTAAATTTACTGGCCTGCCCAATATATTGATCTATTACTGTTTGTAACGTTTCTTTGCACTGAGCTAAAATACGGAACAGAAACACTGTAGTAATGCTCTGTCTTGCTTATGTTTTTCTACTATATACTTTCTACTATGTCTGTGTGTTGTGCTTGTGTGTTTTTGGTGAAAAATGAGGCAGGCATGAGATGGATATCATGGGGTAGAATAATGTATGTACAGCTACAGACAAACACTGATACACACACATGCACACAAGGAAATAAAAACACACTCACCCTATGTGTCAGTCTATATGAGATGCTAACTGGGGCAACAGTATATTTATTGTGACAACACTGAATATCTGTCTCTCCCCCTCTCTCTCTCTTGCACACACGCACGCACACACACACACAGGGGCTTTCACAGATGGTAAATCCCCAGCTACTGCATGTTTTTAATAATATGTGTGTTAACACCTTTTATAAATCTAAATCTCCCTGCATGGCCATTGAATGTTTGCCTTTGTGTATTTACAAGGTATTCATTTTAGCAATACCTTCTTTGTTCCCAGTGCTTTTCTTGGGAATGTTAGACAATAATATGACTTAAAATCCATACAGCAGTTGGATTTCCATAAAGTGAGACCTTTTTGTCTTTTTAGGAGCAGGAATCTCTAAGACTGAAATGTTCTGACCAGTTAAAATCCAGCAATGATGTAGTGACAACAGAATGTGGCCACAAAAATGCTTTATAACAAATCCATTCCATTGCTAACAGTACACAGGGTGGGATTACCCTGCCTGTCTGGAATGTGTGTTGTGTTTTAGCTTGAAATATGTTCTGTTGTTTAGATTGTGTCCTGTGCGCAGGAGTCTGGTGGGTGTGTGCATGCCAGTGTGCGTGTGTGTATGTCTTTAGAGCCACGCTGTGTGATGCTATTCCGTGGTTGGCACGGTGACAGGTTGGCATGGCGCTGCCGTAAGGAGACTAGCACTTTGCCTCCTGCCATACATCTCAATCTGCATGACATCATAGCGGCTCCTAGCAACCACACACATCACCCCTCCCCCGTACACGCCCACAAAGGGCCATTCTCCTTTACCGGAGTCTCTTTCTAGGTACAGATCCATACTGCCTCAAAAGTTCCATAAAACTAACACTGATGAAAGTCGTAGGAGTGATTAACTAGAAAAAAAATGAAAGGCTTTAGTCTCAAGCTGATTGTAAAGCACAATCAAAGTTAAAACACAAAAAGTTCCTCATTTGTTTAAAAGTTAAAAAAGGTTCTTGTTTTTGTTTTAACTGTAGGTCACAAAACACTGACGCTGATCGCAGGAATAAACTTTTGAAGTAACAAATCAAGAAAGGACTCGTAATATATGATCATACATTTCTCTGTATATATGAAGCAGACCTCATTAGATGTGCACACACACACTCTCAGCACTTCTCACTCACCTCGTAATGACCACAAAACTGATGGGAGCTAATAGTGTTTGTGTGTGGGAGAGAAAACTTGTGTTGGTGTAATTGGGGGTTAAATTGAATAAAGGTGGATCACCTGCTGTGACAATATCGGTTTATTTAACCACATAATGGTAGTGTGTGTTTAGTATATATATATGTGTGTGTCCTGTTATGAGCAAGTTCACTTTCTCACACTTATCTCTGCCTCAGACACATAGCAGAGAAGTGATATGGCCCTCAGTATAGTGTGGCCCATCACTCTCTCTTACTATGGATTATTGTGTTGGAAAAGTCCAGGCTTCAGGGCCTACACAAGAAGAAGGGAAAATTCATACACATGGCTTCTCTTACTTCTTACTCTTACCGCATGTGAGCATTTCTGTGTGTCTGCATGTGTGTGTGCATTCCCATGGGATCAGATTACTATCATAGGGACTAGTAACAGGAGAATTCACTGGAGCTTTTTCATCTTGTCCATATCCTGAGACACACACACGCAAATGTAAGTTTGTTTATGAATGTCACAAAGGTAATATTAGGTTGCAGTATAAGTGCATCTGATTTAGGGGTGAAATCAGCATTTCCTTAGCCAAAGACTGTGTGTATATGTGTGTTTGCATGGGCTTGTCTTCTGTGTGTGCCTGATTTATAGAGTTAAATTAGGGTTTCCTCTTCCTGCTTTGGTTTTGCAGCAAGAACTCCAATCAGTTGTCCTATAAATCTAAACCTAATTCGCCCAGACAATCACAAACTCTCTCTCTTTCTCTCTCTCTTTCTCTGCCTCTCTAGCCACTTCTAATGGAACACAGGAAGGGCTGGAAAACAGAGAAGGTGGGGTTTGTAGCACGAGATCTATGAAGATCATCATGAAAGTGGGGCAAGGTGAGTTGCACACCCCACACACACACATTCTTTATCTTTGGTATGTCCAAAGGTAAAGTAATTTAAGGCCAATTTAGTGGCTGTTTAAGTCAGCTGACTCATTACCAGCCAATTACATTGCAGTTAAACTTTATTCAAGTTACATTACCTCATAACGTCCATGCACGTGTACATACAGTCTGTTCCGCGTGTATATACGTACACACATGAACACACATTCCTTATCGTAGGTTAACTCCCAGAACCAACACAAAGATTCCAACACTAAAATCTGAATGAATATATCAAACATATGCAGTTTCTCTCTGTTTTTTTAGAAACTATTTCTTGGAGGTTGTTTGTTCTTAATTAGTTATGTGTGTGATTATATGTTTCCAGATCCAAATGCACCCGATCCAGATTTAACGGACCTCCCAGACCGAGACCAAGACAATGAGATCAAGGACCCCACAACAAGCCCCTCCCGTAAGAGAGACCGTGACAGAGATCGAGACATAGAGGTGGATGGATCCATAATGCCCGGCAAAGGTGAGGAAACCAAAATTAGGAAAACCTTTTATACCCTAACTGGTCTGGGATCAGTAATATGTCGACATACTCAGTACAGAGGACAAACTGAGTTTATTGGATCACTAAAGCTTTCCACAGTTAGCAAACAACAGCATCTTACTAAGAAACTCAGCTGCTGCAATACAGCAATGCAGAGCTACTGCCTCCCTCAGGCAGATGTTTGTGCAGAAGAATGAAAGACAGAATGAGAGAGAAAGAAAGAGAGAAGTTAATGTTGCATATCTTTATCACGTCCTAGCAGCCATTAACCTACGGGAGGTCTAAACTTCATTAGGAGAGAGAGAGAAAGAAAGAGAACCGGAGAGAGTGATGCTTTCCCCAATCATTAGGAAAGAACAGAAGAACAGAAAGAGACACATTACATCAGCTTAAGGTCAGATTGTTCTGCTCAGAGAACAGACATTACTCCCAGCCAGGATCCAATACAATGCAATAAACCATGAGAGGTCATTCGTTACAGTGATTTTACCACAGTAAGGTGACTTTAGGTGATTTAAAAACACAAGATAAAATCAATGTGCATGAGCTCCAGTAGCTTATTGCTTTTAGAAAACAGCAACAGCACAATGACAAAAGAGCCTAATGCTCAATAAAGAGTTACATTTGTTATTAATAATTATAACAGCTCTGCACCAAGTAATATTGTATATTGTCCTAACGGTAGGCTGTGTGCAGTTTCCAAGCAAAATAGCAACTGCATTAATATTTAACATGCGATCACAGGTGAGCATTTTAGTCATTTTAAAACTGCTTCGAAAGTGGCTAATCCAATCGGAATTTTGGGTTGGAACTGTCTGCTTTATGAAGTTTTTTACAAACTTTTTGTCACGTCTGCCAGTGGCAAGTGAACTGAAACTTAACAGCCAACTGTGTTGTGCAGTATTTTATTAAAAAAATGATTTTTGTCCTGTGTAGTTGTTTAATGTTCATAGTTGTTTCATATTGTGTCATTAATGTTAATTGTGTTACTTGCATTATCGAGTAAATCAACATAAATGGATGAATACATTGTGATTGCTTTTTTTTTCAAATTTGAATAGTAAATAATTTTACATGTATTGCCACATAACTGGAAAAAAATGTTGCTAGATAACTTTTAATGACAAATTTTCCACTGAGCAGAAGTTGTGACAGATGTTTTCTTTAATAGATGTTTGGAATGCTCACAACACTTAATGATGGTCAGATTACATTCTAGCAATCTAACATTGTATTATTTGCAGTACTTTACAGTAAGACTCAGGTATTGGCTACTGTTAAACCTACAAATGTTGCTTGAATTTTGTGTTTATGCCATTGAAATATATCTATACATTTGGTTGGTTTCCAATCCTAGCAATGCTAAGCACACTAAATTGTCTATAAATCGTCACTCATTGTTGGATTATAGTTTGACAGGATAATTTCAATCTGGCTCCGTGTTATTTAGCTTTATGCCACTGTTAAATGTACAGTGACTTTGCAAATTTTATTGTCAGGCAGAAACGTTCCTGTGTATTTAGTATGTGTATGCATGTGTTCTTAGCTGCAGGACTGGCTAAATTCGGTAGCTGGTTCAGCTGGCAGTGCAACAATAACTATTAACATGTTTTATTTACTTTAATAGTAGCTTAGTGCTAATGTTAACAAACACAGAGGGCTGTTACTATCTAGTTTACTAGCGTTAGTTATCTTTGCCTCAGACAACAGAGCGACTCTAAACGCTGTTAACTGGAGCATATTAACATGTGTAGCCAATGTTTTTTGTTACTGATAAAAGGTAAGAAGAGAAGTATGGAATTTACATTGAAAAAAGTAGTAATTTTGGTTTTCACAACTTTTATGTTTTTCTCTCAGGCACAAGAAACCAGGAGAACAGTTCTGGATCAGTAGAGGGTATTTTTGGCTCTAAACCCGCTCTCTTTGCTGCCATTGGAGCAGGTTGTGTCATCTTCCTCCTGATCATCATCATTCTAATTGTCCTGCTCCTTAAGCTTCGCAAGAGAACCCGCAAGCACTCGCAGCCCAGGGGCGGGACTGCCCTGTCACTCAGCACTCTGGCCACTCCTAAAGGGGCCGCCCAGGCAGGCTCAGAACCAAGTGACATCATAATCCCTCTGCGGACAACAGAGAATAACTACTGTCCACACTATGAAAAAGTGAGCGGAGACTATGGGCATCCCGTCTACATTGTTCAGGAAATGCCCCCGCAGAGCCCAGCCAATATCTACTACAAAGTCTGAGAGAAAACGGAGAGAAGTAACTGCAATAAGAACATGTTTTTTTTGTAAGGTTTCATGAATCGTTTTTTCACTACCCGACTATGTTTGCTCCATGTATGAGAAAGGAGGAATGAAAAAAGACTGTGTGGATAATAAGCCTCTCAGATTTCCTTTTCTCTGTCTCTTTCTGAACACTACACTGTGTGTATGTGTGTGTGCTGGTCTCTATGCATTTGCAGAGAACCCACACACAGCGTGTGGCACTCAGGCATAGACTTCGTTGTTGAAGAAGAGCCTTTAACCAATCACAGAAGAACACTAGATCGACATCACAAAGCAGGAAGCTCTCATTTGTCTGTTTTTGTACCTTTACTCTAACTCTTATTTTTGTCTCTTTCACATCTCACTCCCACACAGTGTTTTCGTTGAGTATTTTCCCGATTCTTGCAGCTTTCAAACAGTGTTTTGTCAAAGAAATAACGTCTTAAGCACTGTTATAATCTCTTATCTCATTTCCTACTTTCTCTCTAGACACCCATCCATTTTACATATGAGGCAATTAAAACTAAACGTACCCTCGCACACGTTGGTGTTTATGGGTCAGTACTATGAACAGCCTCTCAGTGGAAACAGAGTGGGTGACACAGGGAATTTAAAATCTAAGCCAGTGACAAATCTGTCACACCTTACAAAACTCTCTGAATGCTTTGGTAGATGGATTGCGTTTATTTGAGAATTGTTTCAGTTGAAATTCTCGCTTCTCTCAGCAGACTACAAGTAGATATTTGCTGTGTGTTGTCAGTGATGCGTGAAGTGCAGAATAATATTTGTATTTTGTCATTATCTTTCCTTTTTTTGCCTATTTCCCAAAGTGTTTTGTAAGTCAAAAACATTTTTTAGGGTTTTGCCTGTACGCCATAAGCCTATGACCTATTTTCAGCCACAAAACATGTTAATGTATTTTCTTTGCATAATTTAGTCCACTAACATGTGTTTTTTGTGTATAATTCATGTCACACTGTCTGGATGTAGACATGGACTCTAACGGTATGACAGCGTGTGTGTAGAGTCCCACACAAAAGCCAAATATCCATAAACATACAAAATACATGAAAAAATGATGCCTTCATCTCTCCTTGCTCTCAGATATGCACATAAATGATCCCTATTAGCATACAAACACACTTATTTTCAAAACAAATCCACGAATCCGAGAACGAAAACAGACCCACCATACCATCATGGAGAATCGATGCTAGATCTATTTTTGTACAAACTGCACATGAAATGATAAACAGTAAACGGTGGCAGCAGGTGTGTTTACGCCTATGCTAATTTAAAATTAGATGCATTTGCATCTGGCCTATAACGCAGCCAATCAGAGAAGGCCAATGTTGCTCTGTTGCTTTTTAATAATATTTCATTTAGAGTTATTGCTGTTGTTTTTTCCCTCTCTTATTTTAGTTTCTAAGACCAGAGATTATGTAAATAATGTATGTTGGGAAAAATGTTGAATATAAAGTTCAATTTTATTAGAGACGCTGTTAAAGAAAATATAATTAGGATTTTTGAAAATGCAAAAACTTTTGTAAATAGGAGTCTTTTTTCGAAAGACATTTTGTAAGTAAAATTTTCCTGTCTCGTGGTTTTATCTTTCTTTTTTTTATTTGTTTGGTTGGTTTTTGATTACGGAGACTTAGAGGTCCCTGTTGAACGGGTTTTAAAGGTCAGCCTAAAGCGCAAAAAAACACTTTATCCTCTCTATTACACAAGGGAAGGATGATGTTTTTGTATTTTGTTTTGTTTCACAAATGCTGTGATATAACCAAGTCAAATATTCCATGCCATGGTTTGCAGAGGAGGAAAAGAGAAGAGTTATTACTCAAGATGCCTGAAAACACACATCTACACACACTCTGACACCGACTTATGCCCAAAAAAGACAACAACAACAAAAAATATATATACATATGTATATATATATATATTATATAACACTATGACATACAATAAAACACCAGCAAACTGGATGACCTAACTCCCTAACTAAACCAGCAACCGCTAGTCCAACTAAAGTGTGTGTGTGTCTGAACAGCTGTTCATGACAGCTCTTTGTCATTTACATAACAAGAGCACTTAGCTGAAATTCACGACTTTGTTTTTGCCCTCAAAAATACAGGGGTGGAATGGCCTTGAACTGTTTGAAAATGTTTACTCCAGTTTTAGCAATAACAGTGGTTTTTCCTTGCAGGCTAATGAACACAGCATCAGCTGTGAATGACTGTTCCTGCAGTTCTGCGGAACAGCAGCAATGCGGTCTTATTGAGTGAGTGACTGACTGACTGTTTCGACTGGAGGGAATAATGTTCTGTAGCTTAGCCTACATTCAGTTGGCAGCACACAACTGTGAGGCAGTTCCTCCTTGTTCTTTGACTGATTTGCGTGAACCATAACAACAGAGTGAGAAAAACCTTTGGCCAACTTGTTTGTCAGATTAGACTTGATTCCGCTTTAATTCTGAGGTTGGACACCTGGGGTGTTTTGTGCTAAATTGTAGTCAAACTGAGGAAATGGATCTGACATCTGTTAATAACATTTCACCCAATGAGGTTTACTGGGGTTGATTCATTGGAGAATGTATTTAAAACCCAAAGCTTTTGCACAAACATACACACTCTCTCATTCCCCCCCTCAGGCACAGAGACAGATTGGTGGCGACTTCTGACCTTTTAGAGATTATCACAATATTATGAGAGAGACAAATCTAATGAGAAAACCTTTTCCCTGGCCTTGATCCATCCCCATCAAACACAGTTCATCCAGTCTTTCACAATATGTACTTGTTCATAGAGGGGGTCAGTGCGTTGCAGGGCCCCGGACTGACCACAACCTCCATAAAACTGTCCTCAAAAATGATTTTTGCAGCACGACGTTTCCTCCCTCTGTCACGTTTTTTTTTTTTATTGTTATTCAGTCAACTACATTATTATTGTTATATTTTTGTTTACTAGGATTTTGTTGCAGATTTCAGTATTATTAAGTTTTGATGTATGTGTTGGCAGTGCTGATGCCCCCGGCGACAGCGTTTCTGTAGAATTCTCACAGTGTCCTCAGAGTTCTCCGATATATGACACTTAAGCCAAGTCTCAACCCTCAGAAAGCATTTTAAAAGGATAAATAAAGATTTTTCCTATGGAAGCTGCTCTTCTCTCCTTCTTGAATGCTGAGTGGTTTTCTGTCTAATGTATTTGTGCTCTGTGTCAGTTTTTGGCTCCTGAATACGAATGAATACACAAGCTGTGCTGTTATTTCAAACACAACAAGCTGTCTCAGCGAGTGACGCTCTCAATGTCACAAATATTTCATAATGCTTCAGGGTATCTGTCCCTCATCACTCGCATACAAACACTGTTAGAGTTCGGCATATTAAAGATTCAGTGACTCTTGTCAGATGGTGGCTGGACTGTGATAGAAAATACATGCTTCTGTCGCATCTCTATACGTGAAAGATGTGTCATGTTTTCTGTCATATTCATGCGGCATGCTTACGTAAAACATTTTAACTATATTTTTTACATTTATGGAGCAAAATGGTTTTTATGGTTAAATAAGTTTTTTTGGTTGACCAAAAAAAATTAAAGGGACAGTTCAACGAAAAATAAAAATCCTATCATCGACACATTTATGTCATGACAAACAGAGAATGCAGAATGTCTAGGCAACACTTTTTAAAACTGTAAGTCATAAATTTTCATTTATGAGTGACCTATCCCTTCCCACATCATCAGGAGACTTTTGCCAAAACAGTAATTGCTGAAAATCTCTAAAATCTTTACAAAAAATAAATACAGAGAGTGTTTTGATCATTCACAACTGATCATTCCCTTGCTAATCACTGCAATAACACATGGTCCACACAGTTATTAAAAACATTGGAATGGGGGTGAATAGTGCTACAATCTCACAGATGATCATGATAAATCAGGTCAACAGATGTAACTGTATTAAGGAATGACACAGAATTTACTACACTAAAAGACTTGTGTGTGAGGAAGACAAGGAGAGACTTAAAAAGCATTAAGCAAGTCATGTGACAGGTGATAAATCTGCACAAGACTGATATTAGATTTACTGCCCACTTACCCCTGGTGCATTCTGGGTAAATGCCGTGGGCTCCACAAGCTTCTATCTGCTACTATTACAGCAACCAGAGGGAGGGAGAAAGAATCTAGAGAAATCCGGAGGAGGAAGTTAAATGGGTAACATTACAGATAAGTTGAAATAATTGAAAACAGTGAAAGGAAGAAATGATACGCAAATCTGTGAAAGATTGATTTTATATTATCACGTGTTTGATGATTCAGTGTTAGATGTAAAAAGAATGGAGGCTGAGATGTGAGTGCGGGCACTGAAATCTCGTCTCATCAGTAATCCAATCAGACTCAAGACTACTGAACTGCTCCCTGCAGCTGCCAGCAGATCACACTTGATTATTATCATGAGAAATGGTGTCCTTCTATTTCCAGAACCGGAAACTTCCTGTACCCTCATATTTTCACGTTTCACAGCGCTCAACAACTTATCAAAAGAGGTTCCTTCTGTTGGCTGAAAATGTGAGATTTTTTCATTTAAAAATATTTGTACATGAGCAGATATATAAAGGTATGTGAAATAACAGTTCCTCAACTGTTTCATAATGTTTTGCCAAGTATATCCACAGATATCCTCAAAAGGACATTTTGTCAAATTTAGCTTCTGGTTTGGTTCTGTGGACAATTCTGTCCCCAACTACCCAACTATAGCTAAGCAAAACCACCTACATTCTGCAGTTGTCAGTTTTGAGTGTAGTGAGACTCAGGGCTGCATGAGGAAAGGTTTATGTATAGCTATAAGAGCTAAAAGAAATGCAGCCAGGGAATGAAATTAGTAATAAACTAGAACGTTTGCTATCTTGTAAAAGAGCCAGCGAGAGATGAATGTATAGAGTATGAGGAAGAGACAGATGGAGGCACACGGATTAAACTGTTATTTCTCCCTCTTCCTCTATTTGCTTTCTTACCTTGTGTTTAATTGTTAATTATTTTTTAATGAGCTCTGTACAAACAACTCCTTCCTTCTCTAAATCACTGTTTCCTTCACTCTCGTCTCTGTGTAGGACACTTTTAACAGGGATCCCAGCAGGAGAAGCAGAAGTCTCTTTCTCTGCTGTCTCTCTGCTACTTCGAACCCTTAACTCACTCTAATTCCCAATGATCCATGGGGGGGAGTTTCTGGGTGGTTTCATTCATGTCCTCTCATTTGTCTATGTCAGTAGGATAGCAGCTCTCTCTCTTTCTCTCTGTAACTGTCTGTCCATTTTTT